>JAULJZ010209350.1:0-18790 GCA_032270985.1 Heliamphora pulchella | reverse complement strand
TAGTGGGCCCACTGAAATGGCAAACGACACCAGTCCTAGTACATCCCTTCTTGTGTTGTCATAGGCTCGCACTCCTTGATTGCAGGAAGTAAAATGGTCTGGTCTCATCCCTAAACAGACAGCTGTTCTCAATGGGCAAACGTTCAAGGCGGACCCATTATCAATGAGGGTCACCGGGACCCATTTTTCTAAACACTTGACTGTAATATGAAGCGGCTTGTTGTGGCTTTTTCCCTCAGCGGGCAAATCCTTATCAGAGAAAGAAATAACTTCTAGTTCAACCGTTAGTAGAATCAGTCCAATCAATTGCTCCAGGGTGGCCTCTATCGAAACACTGGCTTTATTTAAGACTTTCAGCACAGCTTGCCTGTGTTTCTGCGAGGCCATCAGTAACCCCCAAATGCTGATGTTGGCTTGTGTCTTTTTCAACTATCTCAATACAGCATCATCCTCCTCTTCTTTCTCTGTCTCTTTTTCTTTTTCACTCGGCTGTCCCTTCTCTAGCTAAGCTGGCTTAAAGTGTCGTCCACTTCTAGTTAGGTGTTCCATGCCATCTTTGGGATCCCATAACCCTGGCATCACATTATCAGTCTGTCTTACTTCGTGCAAAGGGCTTTCAAACGCCCACAAATCATTTAAGTCACTAATGGCTGCCATTTTCCTTCTTTCCTCGTCATCTTCAATAGCCCATGTGTTATCAATTTCCTCTCAGATGTCCTCTTCAATAGAATCCACTCGCTGTTCCCGAGCAGCCCAAAAATTAATCCACTCGGTCTCACCAGAGTTTAACACAATCCTTACCAGCCAATAAGACTGCATTTCATCGACGTACAGTTCTTCCTCAAAAAGTTGGGGAAGGGTGATTCCATCAAGCACATGGCTAAACCCATAAGGTCGACTCGGGTAATCTAATGGCCAGTCATCTTCTTCGCTGCGCTCCTCTTCTTGTTGGTAGACTTAGATTAGCGGTCGATACCATTCCCAGGCATCATCATTCCATTCTTCCATCCTGTCTCGACTGCCCCTAATCATCATGAACGAGTATGCTATCCGATTCTCGATTATTAAAATATGAGGGCGTGGTAGGTGCGCCGAACAGATGTGTTGACTCGGATCCTCCAATTCTCCCATAGACATGTAATTTACCTCAGCCTGCCTGGCATGATTCGACAGTGGGTTGGTGGTGACGTTCGGTTTTGGGGTGACTGACAGAGGAAGGATTACCTTGTTGTCAATAAGATTCTAGATCTCATGTCGAAGCCTCATGCATTTATCAGTTAAATACCTGTGACCTTGATGGAAAGCGCAGTATTGAGAGGCATTGTATGTCGGGGGAAGTGGATCAGGCACTGGCATAGAATCTAGTACCTTGATGAGTCCTTTCTCTACCAGACGGTTTAAAGTAGTGGATAATGGGATGTTGAGAGGGGTGAAAGTTCTTCGCGACCGTTGCTGTGTTTGCTGACCATCGCCTGACTGCTGAAGGTTGCTTGTTTGATGAGTGGAAGACGAAGGGTTCAAAAGGTTCACCTCGCCCGAGCAGGACACGAGGTTAGTTAGTGTGGATGGGTTTTGATTGGTTGCGGGAAAATTCCTTCTTGGTGGTATTTGACTGAATTCTGTCTTCTTGATATCACTGGATTGGATAGCGTCCTCAATTTGCACCCTGGTGTCAAACAACTGCTCGAATGTAGAGAGTGGCTGCGTGATCAAATAATGCTTCAACGGGGACTGTAGGTTTTTCACCACTATCCTTACTTGTTCCTTTTCAGTGCGCCTGTTTGTCATCTTTGCAACTTTACCCCTCTAACGGATCAAAAAGTTAACAAAAGATTCCCGATTCTCTTGCCGGGTTGTCTCAAGCACTCGAGTAGTAACGTCCAGTTGGACATTGTAACTATACTAGTTGATAAAAACTGTTGCAATGTTTTCCCAAGTTTTAGTTTTAGCTACATCAAGGGAGAGGAACCATTTCTAGGCTGCCCCAGACAGAGATCGGTGAAAGAGCTGAGCATTCAACTAGTCATCAATTTCCATTGGTGACAAGGTACCAACATACATTCGGAGATGAATTCTGGGATCTCCAGTTCCGTCCAACTTTTCCATGTCCGGCATTTTAAACTTTTCTAGTAATTTGGCATCTGGAAACAGACAGAGTCCCCCTACATCAAGCATATATTCCTCAACTCCTTTGGCTTTCCTCAACACCTTTTCCATTCGATTAATCTTTTTTGCCAGCGCAGATTCCCTAGACTGGGCAGTGTTTTCCTCTTCTACCACAATCGGGCGGGGAACCCGAGGTGGCACCGCGACTTGCGGTATCTCTGGTCCCTGGTTGTCATCCCAAAACTCTTTGCCATTCTCGTTCGTATTGTCTGGCTGTCCATTCACACCGAGCATACGGGCCTGAATTGCTTGTATCTGCGCCTGGCAGAAGTTTTGAGCTTGGGTCTGTTGTTCCACGACCCGCTATATCTCGGTAATAGACCTCATCAGAGTTGTCAGATTAACTTCATTCTCTGCTATATTAGTCGATTCAGATGCTCTACAAAGTCTACCCGATTTTGATCTTACCCAAACTCGTGTCAACTGTATTCTTTCCAGATCAATGGTATCCCACAGAAAAACCTAGATCGTGCAAGCAGAATAACCAGTCTCAGATATTTTTTGGAAGAACTCAAACATCAACTAGCAAATATCTCAGATACCCAAAACAACTGAGACTGAAATAATACCCCTGTTGGGCTTATGCCAGTAGCATAACAACTAAACATCTAAAAACCCAGTATGAGAACTAAGGGGATAGATCAACCAAATTCTAAAGGAAAGGTTTTATCTAGACGGATAGCGTTCCGGTAAGAAGATTATTCTAAACCTCAAGAGACTGGTTTGACCTATGATCCTATGGGAAAATCGACAGCACAACGGTAGAAAAACAAAACTTTTTCTCACAAGTCAAAAGAAAAGGGTTTTGAAGAAAGAAAGCCTAGTAAAAAATGGGGTATAAAATTAACAACCCGAGAAAAACTCGAAAGGGAGAGAAATTGTCTTAAAGGTCCAAAAACGAAACACAGGTATGACTCCGGGAAGAAGTCTACAACCACAAGGAAGAACTAACAATTCAAGGATAACTAGGAGAAAGGGACTACCCTAGAGGCGTTAAAAAGAAACGTGGGAATGACCCTGTAAAGAAAACTATGGTGTGAAAAATAGATCAGGGTAAGGAACGAAACCCGGGTGAGAACCCAAAGGCAAAAAACTAATCTAATTAAAGAATAACAGAAAGTTCGGGCCCAACCCAGAGAAAGAACTAGTCTAATATGAACAAACGATCCTAACAATATACAATCAAAACATGCAATTAAGAAAACACATAATCCTACTAGGGTTAGCAGCATCAAATTGGGGAGTTATAAGTTCACTCTATGCAAAAGGTCAGTTTTGATCAATTTGAACAGGGTACCTTCTGAATAGAGCCGGGTATATACCTCCCATGCCTAGAGTGGTCCAGGACATGATCAAACAGTACGCCCGAACTATTTTACTGCACCTATGATAGCGTACAGTCAGTAAGGGTTGCCCGTCTTCCTAACAATCTCCAAAACGGATTAACGTTCAGGGCATCAGGTTGACCAAGCAGGGGGTGAAGAACAATGCACATGCATGCAAAAATACAAATGAAAAATTTTATTAAGAACCAATGATGGTTTCAAGTCTAACCCTCTTATTTGATTTTGGAAACCAGTCCCTAGCAGAATCGCCAAAAAATACTGTGGCGTTGGGATTTAGAAATTTTGGAAAATGCTTCAAAAATAAGGGAATTCAGAAGATATTTTGGAAAGTATTTTAACACCTTGAAAATCAAATTTTAAAAATTCCTTTGTTGAAAATAAAGTCGCCACTTAGTTTTTGATAAAAATTAAGAAAAACAAAATTAACCACTGATCTTGAAAACGTTAACTAGAGAAAGAAGGTTCTGGAGCTAAGGTACGAATCGGAAAAGGTGTTAGGCACCCCGTTCGCCCAACCGTCAGGTTGGCCTCTACTAATCATCATTGGTTCTTTAATAGAATTTCTCAAATGCATACAAATAAAAAAAATAGAGGCAAAGAGAGAACATCCAAAATCAAATATAGAAAATACATAAAATATGTACATAGCATTTCAAAACAAATAAGTATCAAAAGAAAAATTCTAAATCATATAGCATGCAATTTTTATCTAAATGATACATAAAACACATACTCACATACAATAATATTGAAACAACCTAAGCTAACATTATTTGGTTAAAAGAATAAAAAAAAATGTGCTAAAAATTGGCAATATTACTCACACGGATTTGCTACAAAAGAAAAAATTAAACTATCCTAAACATACTTTTAAATAAAGAAACTAAAATATGTATTAATAAAAGAAATGAGAAACGCAAAGTAAAATATGCATAAAAAGAATCCCAAAAGAAAGCCTATAATACAAACTTATGAAAAGAGTTTTTGGAAAATATTATACTAAAAAAATAGATTCTAACTATTTACATAAAAAAAAAAACTAAAGTAAAAGAGAAGAAAATTATGCTTAAGAAAAACTACACTTAAAGGATGAAAATTAAACTAAATAGACTTTTTATGATCTTTGGGGTTAACGAAAGAATAAGAAAGATAAAACAAAGTTATAAGAAAACAAAGAAAAAAAAAAGTGAAGTTTTAAAAGAAAACTAAATATTAACATTAATGAAAGGAAATAATAACACTAAAGAGAAGAAAGAGGAAATATAATATTATAAGAAAATTTAAAACTAATAAAAGAGAATAAAATGCTAGAAAAGAAGATTACGCTAATGTTAATAAAAAAGAAAAGATAAAAGTTAGTAAAGGAGTATTAAATTGATATTGTAAGAAAAGAAAAGAAGAATAAAGAAAATGGTGCCTTTAAAAGAAATTAAAACTACTAATAAATAAATGGAGTAAAAAGCTAGAGAAGGAATTTTGCACTACTATTGAAATAAAAGAAAAGAAAATAGAAAATAAAAGCTAGAAAAAGATATTAAATTAACTAAAAAAAAGAAAGAAAAATAAATGCTATTGCAAAAATATTAAATTAATACTAGAAAGATAAAAGAAATTAAAAATAACTATTTATCTTAAATGTGAAATGTAGTATTAATCACTACAGTCACATAAATATAGGTGTCTTATTACAACAATTATTAACATTATTAAGTTATAATTGCCAAAATATGTTAGCACCACTTAATGAGTAAATGAATAAAAAGACAATGTACTTAGTGTGGGGTGTGAATTAAGGAATTAATTTAAAAAACTAAATTCGACAAAATAAATTAAGCAATAAACAATGTTAACTACATAAATAAAGAAAACGTGCAAATTAAAATTGACAATTAATCCGATCACTCCAAAAGAGAGAAAGTGGAGTTTAGAAAGATCGGGGATCTAAATGTGGTACCTAAATTGCCGGAGAATCCTCAAGTTGTGGAATGTGCCTGGGCGTGCCTATTCTCGAGTGGTGATCCAAGTAATGTAGGCTTCAATGTAGGTATTAGAGGTTCGGGACTCGGTATTTCTGCAGGACTTCGGCATCGGGGCTCGGGATCGCTCGATGTATTGACATAGTCTATCTCCCTCAAAATTCGTATTGAAAACGTACGTTGGCGTACGGTATTTATAGAATTCTTCAACCAATGAGATGTTGTCACGTTTTGGGACACGTCAGGCCATTTGGAGTTGGCGGTCGCCATGTTTTTGAAAGGTTCCACAAAGTCCTACAGCAGTCGCCACAAAGGAAGTTGGCGTCGCCATGATGAAAGATGGCGGTCGCCACTTTTGGCTAGGGTTTCTACAAAATTCTTTGGTGGGCACCATGATGAGAGTTGGCGGTCACCTTACTTGGGTAACAAGTTTCGATGGTTTGACAAAATTTCATTGGTTTGAAGATTTTGGGTTCAAATACCGAGCTTGGATCACTTCTCGAGGATTGTATCGAGGCACTAATTCACCTGTTTTGAACATCGGATTTGCCTGAGATTGGACGAGGTCAAATTGGAGTGTCTACAATACCCGTCCTACAACATACAAGAATATAACTAACCATAGTTCTATATACATAAGATCACGTATGACCACGACGTTTTACATACGACGCCAAAACCACATAAACCATCCACATAATCCGTACATAAATAAATTAAAGTTATAAATGCACATAGCCATATAACCTCACAGCATGACACCACCCATCACATAACCCGACACGACATCATATGCCACACACCCGTCATTCGATACCCGAATGACCCATCCACAAACCAGGACCCGTCCACACACCGGGATAACCAACACCTAACCGGGAGATCAACACCTGAACCTCCCTCAGACCGATTCTTACCAGAACATAACCTTAAAATCGAACCATGGACCTACACGTCCCGAACATACCCAACACACACACAACAGTACCACAACTCCCAAAACTAACCATGCACGTCACACCTGAGGACGGTACCACACGACACCCGAGGCCACGACACGACCCCCAAACCACTACGCGACCAACCGAACCCCGAAAGGAATCCATAGGTATTTGAATCAACTAATTCTCATAAATTAATTAATTGAATACCACAGGACACTGATCGAAAACCAAGAAACCAACCACCAAAACCCCAAACAAAACATCCCAGGTCCAGTCGACTAGACCTCATAACCCGATCAACTGAAAGGCCACCACAAGACCCAAAGAAACCCCCCACATGCTCAACATGGCAAACACTAACCGACACACGCCTAACACAGCAAACACGAACCCACACATGCCCTACACGACCAACACGAACCCACACACGCCCTACATGGCCAACACGAACCCACATAATCCCAACAAGACCAAAAGAAACTCCTAAGGCCCCAACACGACCAAAGGAAAAGGGTTCAGCACAACCAACAAATGTGTCGACACAAACAGAAAATGTGTCGACACAAAAGAACCGAGAGTTAGGCAACATGTGCAGAGAGCAAAAGTGTCGACACCAACAGAACATGTGTCGACACCAAGGTGTCGACACAACAGAAAATGTGTTGACACAAAACAACCACAGCAAAGACAACCCAAACAGAAGGAAAAGGTGTCGACACAAATAGCAAAGGTATCGACACAAACGCAACAGAATCAGATTTTTCAACCATGGAACAAGGCAACGACGGAAAGCAAACCCTAGCAACAGAATAAGCTTCTCAACCCCAAATTAAACCATCCAAACACCCCTTTAACAACCCACGGGCATACACAAGCCCAAAATTACCATAAAACCTCAAGAGAAACACTTGAAACCCGATTCCATCTAACCAAAAACACCCAAAAATGATTTTAAACCCAAAACCCAGTATATTCGAAACATAAACCACTTTTTCATGCATTTTTAAATGGTAAAAACACACACGATTACACGTAGTACTCTTATAAGACATGAGAGTCTAGGATCCTGCCTCGATGAGTTAAAAACTCGACATCTCGAACCACGTGCAAAAATAAATTTTACCAAAATAAAATTATGTCCAGATGAATGCGTTGCCCACCACGAGGAGACTAAGGATCTGCTATCTGATCGTCAAAAATCGAGCCTCGGGCCCCCAAGAATCTAGAGAGAAGGCAAAGCTTCCGATGGGAGGAAAAAGAAAACTTAGCCACGAAGTTTTCAAAATTATATTTACCAAAATATTTAAAGTTAGATATTTATTGGCCCTAAAATATCTTTTTTTTTTTTTTGAAATTCGCACCGTAATACCCCGTGGCCCCGAAAACCTGCCCCACATGCATATCTAACCCCGATCATGCATATAAAAGCATATAAACATGCAAAATCGAAAATGGTAAACACGCGCCGAGAAACGCCGAAAAAGAAACCGGGTTAGGGTCTCGCATAAACCAAGCCAAATACCACTCTCTCCCCTTCAAAATTTCTTGTAAGAGAGTGAGGGACCAGACCTTCAATTGTTCTTAATGTATTCTATGAGTTTGAGGAAGAAGAAAGAAGAAAAAGGAAGAAACCGAGGAATTTTCAAAAGCTAAGTCCAAATCAATCCTCCACCATTCTTTGATCTCTCAACACGAGTAAGTAAAACCTATAGACCTTGTATCTAATATCCCTCAAAATATTCCTCAATCCATCCCTTTAAACACTTTAAAAATCAAGAACCGAAATCAAACCTAAAAGGGCGTTGTAGTTGGAAACTTAGGGGCTGTTTTGATTATGAATGATACGAGAGGTTGTTGTATGTTGTTATCTTTGAGTTTGATGATTTCTAAGTGTGATGGAGTCTTGATATTTAAGTTTGAAACACAAGCATGCAAAGAAATGGAACCAAAGCTTGACATGACACAAGTAGAAGACCTAAACCCTAAGAGGCTTGAATTTTTTAGGACTTTGATGTTTCTGCCCTGAGATTTGAAATACCATAGCTCAATGTAAAAAATTGATATGAGCATTATTTTTATGTCCAGAGTTAGATATTTATGTTATCTTTCATACAAAATTGATTTCAACGAATTTTCATAACTAGAACTCAAGATATTACAATTTTACCAAAGTGTGTCATTTTTTGACCAGTCAACATTATTGATTTGGAAACCCTAGTGTAGAGTGTGATCCGAACTTTGGTCAAAACATGAAATTTGTAGAAAACATGTATATCTATCTACCCACCAGAAATTTTAACAAAATATTCAGGTTTGATAGGTCAAAACCCCTCTGAAAGTCTCTATTGAGATTCAGTCCTCAAAGAACATTCGGTCACATATTTCTATATGGCCCAAAACCCCTATTTTTAATGGTCTATTAAAAACGTGGTCTACATGAACTTTGTAGCTAACATATTTAAGTATTTTCTGCCCAAACATCAGACCTCAAAACCTCTGGATGATACCCCAAAACAGTTTTAAACCCTCCGTCCAAAACCAGCTCTGCTGAGTTTTGGCGGCTGACAAAACCTACTTTTACAAATGGCCAAAAGGTCTGCCTTGTTTCAAAGAACTACTTTTAGCTCTAAAAATGAAACTTGTACGGAACATGTTAAACCAGAACATACTAAAAAATGGGCTCATTTGGACGTCATTTGATATCCCAAAACCGAGAGCAACACAAGCATAATTTCGGATAAAATCTGGAGTAAGTACTGAACCGTTTTTGCTTAGGATGAAATGTTCACCCATTTGCCTTAGGATTTGGTCTCGATGTTAAACATGAGAGTTGTAGGATATATTTTTATCTAAATGGTGTTTAAAAATCATAGCTTAATTCCAAATCTAGATACCCCAAAACTTTGTCATCCCTTTTAATTTAATACTTGGTTTTAGCCTTAAAAGTTAATAAGTGTGGTTTGAGCACCTTTTGTTATGAGACTCGAGTTCTTGCATGATGACTTATCTGAATTAGGAGATTAGTGTTTCAAAAGAACGTATGATGCTTTAGAATCCTTGCTATTATGTTGAACCATATGTTGAAAATTATCGTTTGTGCATCACATACTTGTACTTTATGCTTTGTGCATTGTACCATGAATATTGCCATGCTAATTGATGCCATGCTATAAATTGTTGCACTGATATCAATGGTACAAATTATGAGAATTGTCATTTGCATCTTGGCATGTTGGAGTCCATCTGTGCAAACCGTTGTTGGGATGGGCTGTGTTGAAATTATCCTTTTTGGTTCTAAGTTTAGAGCGTCCCTAGTTGCCATTTTGGAAAATATTTTGATTTATACACCCTGGGTGCATTCCCGGTGTTGGAAATGATTTTGGGTTGTACACCCTGGGTGCATCCCCGATGTTACAGAAATGGTTTATGAATATTGTTGGGCACCATGGGTTCGTCGCTAACATTCTGATTTTGATAACTTAGACCTTAGGTTGATACCAAACGAGCATCATGGTCTTTAAAATGAATGGCAACGACAATAAGTTCCATCACAGCAATAACAATAAGTCCCTGGTGCAATGAAAGGCAATGACAATAAGTCCCATCAAGGCAATGACAATAAGTCCCATCACGGCAATGACAATAAGTCCCTGGTGCAATGAAAGGTAATGGTAACAAAGTCCCGTCACGGCATTGACAATAAGTCCCTGAGACGGCAATGATGATAAGTCCCTGCAGGCAATACCAATAAGTCCCAAAGTGGAACTCCTATTTTTATTTCTGATGAATGATGGGTTAGGCATCTGCATTTCATACACGCATGTTTATTGACTTATCTGCTATCATGTCATAAATTTGTCTGCCTCTTTGACTATAAACTGTACTGGGTGTTTTATAGTATGTGTTGCGGTGATTTTTGTGCCGTGAAATTAGTTAGAAGGTTAGAGTATTTTGCTTTTGGGCTTTGGCTCATGGCATTTGTGCCACAGGTAGGGATGAGATCTTGGTAGAAGTCGTCCCAAACGGAGAAGAAGTGTTTGAAGAACAAGGTGAGTTCCAAGAGCACGTAGATCCCGCTGATGCATTCTGAGGAGTCGAGGCCTTTGATTTTGTTCTTATATTCAATTCTCACGTGCTTAGTGTAATTTTTTTTGAAATTTCTTGGTGAAATTGTAATACTTATGTAATATTGAATGGCTTAGAACTCGTTTATAATGTAATAACTAACGTATGTAAATATGAATGAATGGCTAAAATATCCCTTTATTTATATTTATGTATGTCCCGACGTGCTCGGAGGACGGGGCGTCACATTTGCGCTTTTCTTGGTTTAAATGCATGATCCGGATGTGTTGATATCCATGATTTTCAAAAGGAGGTTTGAAAACGAGGTGTTTTGTGAAAAACGTGTTGTTGGAGATTTGGAGCTAACCCTTGGGGTTGAGTCTCAGCTTCTAAAATGTTTTGTTGGAAATATGTTGTTACATGCATGTAGATCTCCATGTGGATGAATTGGATCACTTTTATACATGCAATGTAGAATTGCTTTGTGGTTTTTTTTAAAACGCTATCCATAGATGTACCGTGACAGTGGTGTGTGATGAGTTGAGCTTCCATTGCTCCTCGGTGAAAGTTCAAAAATGTGCGCAGAGTAGGTCCCTACATGCCTTCGGGTTAATCCCCGTAAACAAGGTGGCGGGTGCTTAGTGCCCTCGGGTTGAGAACCCATAAACTAAGTGGTTTACGTTGTCGTGACTCCGTATAGAACTTGTCATTACTTAGTAGACCATGAGTGGTTTTAGGGTAATGGACAAGAGTCTATAGTTGTTACCTTTGTCAGTGCGTGTTGGAGTCGGTACATATGATTCATTTTATCTTGTTTTCTCCTCAGCTGTGTGGCCTTAGTAGAGCATACTGTGTTTTACTGCTTTCTCATAACTGTGGCATGATATCTGTGAGGATGATATGCATAGTTTCCAGGATGAAAAACTTGTGATTTTTGAGGGGAAATCCTTTTTGGCTCCAGTGGTAGAGTCTTTATGCTTATGATTGCATGGCCTGTTTATAGCTTTATAGTCTGTTTCTATTGGGCTTTGGCTCACAGTGTGGAATTTTGTGCAAACCATTTTTAGGTGAACATGTGGAGTTGACCTAGATGCCCGTGGTGACGGAAGACGTGCAGTAGTTTTGCTATTTTTTTTTTGACATGTACTTTTACATGTGATGCTTGTTTCAGAAGGCGAGTTTTGTACGCCTTGAGGCGATATACTTATTCATGTATGAGATTGCATGTTTACTGTTTATGAGAGCTAAACTTTAGGGATCCTTTATTCAAATGTTGTATATTTTTGAGTTGATGGTTTTTCAACTGCAAATCTTATTTTCATAAACGGTGTTTGGTGGGCATTCACGTGACCCTGGTGTTTAGGGCGTGACAAAATGTGTCGACCCAACCACTTGAAGATCTCTGCCCTAGACACCTTGTGTCGACATCAAAGGATTTTGTGTCGACACCGGCGATGGAAATTCAAATTCGCGACAGACCTCAACGGTTGCATTTTTGGCATTTATTGCTCCCACCTACATCTAACGGTTATAAATGCTCAAGAGCTTATATAAGAATTAACTTCTCAGCATTTACCACAACTGGAGACTTACATTTACTGTTCTATTGCTTGAATCAATCTCATTACTCTCAAGCTTTCATTTATTGCTGAATCTCCAGCTTTTGTTCCTCATCTCTCTTTACTTTCTAATTTATTGTAAATCATTTATTTAAAGAGAGTGAGTGTTATTCATTAATACTCTTCATTTATTGTATTCAAGGGTGAGTCACCCTTTATCCTTTGAGTGAGTGAGTAAATCTCATCAAAGAAGAGTTCAAGAGAGATTAGAAAAAAACAGGGGCTTGTTTTCATAGGATCTTCTTGAAGCTGTGTTAGGCTTTTGAATGTGCCCGTAGGGTTGGAAATACTCAAGGGAAAACTTGAGGGGTGGACGTAGGCTTGGAAGAAGCCGAACCACTGTAAAATCCTTGGTGTCTGGTTCTATCTTTCTATCCCTAACCTTTCTAATATTTACATTGCTTCAGTATTTATTTATCTTGCTTTAATTGAATGCAATATTAAAAGGTTTTCAAAAAATTTTTAAAATTGTTATTTATTTTCAAAGACCCAATTCACCCCCCCTCTTGGGTTGCCTAGAACTAACAATTGGTATCAAAGATTGGGCTCTTGTTTTCTATTTAACAGTCTATGAGTTTTTATGGCAACCACTAGCATCGGACCTATCCAATCCGAGCGTCAGTCGACCAATAGATTCTCTTTATTCAATGGAACAAACTACAATTATTGGAAGGCAAGAATGAGAATCTACATTCAAGCCGTAGACTATGACATTTGGCGAGTTATTATAAATGGACCCAGAAGACCCACCAAAACTATTGAAAGGGCGGCTGTCACTAAACCAGAGGCTGAATGGACTGAAAATGATATTAGGGAGATACAAAAAATTGCTAAAGCTATGAATCTCCTATATTGCTCACTTGACCCAAATGAGTTCTAGAGGATCTCAATATGTGACACCGCAAAAGAAATATGGGATAGACTCGAAGTTACCTATGAGGTACAAATCAAGTGAAAGAGTCCAAAAGTAGTCTTCTTGTACATAACTATGAATTATTCAAAATGAAGCATGATGAAATAATTTATGATATGTTTACTCGCTTCACTGACATTATTAATGGACTAAAATCTCTTAGCAAGATTTACACTAATGCAGAAATGGTAAGAAAAATTCTGAGGTGCATGCCAAAGAGTTGGGAAACTAAGGTCACGGCCATTCAAGAAGCCAAAGATCTCAACACACTCAGTCTAGAAGAATTTCTTGGTTCTCTCATAACCTATGAGATGAACATCTAGATGGATGATGAGGAAGCCAACAAAAAGAAGAAAGGCATTGCCTTCAAGTCCTCAACACATGACGAAGAATCTGAAGAAGACTGCTTAAATGATGAGAATGAAGACATGGCTCTCATCACAAAGAAATTCAAGAGGTTTCTTAGAAATAAGAAACAAGGAGGAAGAAAGTTGTTCAAAAAGGAAGGACACCGAGGCGAGCCTACCAAATTCAAAGGCGACTCTAGCAAATTCAAGAACGACTTTAAAAAGGAAGAAATCATCTGCTATGAGTGTAAGAAGCCTAGACACGTCAAAGCTAAATGTCCTAGCTCAAAAAGCATTTCGAAAAGGGCTTCAAGAAAGCCATGATAGCTTCTTAGGACGAAAGCAATGACAGCAGCTCTGAGGATGAGAAGGAAGAAAACGAAGTAGAAAATCTATGCCTCATGGCTAGAAAAGATGATGAGGTAATCCCTGACCCTTTTTCCTTAGAAAAATTGTAAAATGCATTTGAAACTTTGCATGATGAGTTCAGAAAAATGGGTGCAAAGAATTTCATTTTGAAAAAATTAGTTCTTTCCTCCTCAACTGAAATTGAAATCTTGAAAAGTAAAAAATCTGTTATGTAAAAACAAATTTCTATTTTGAAGGATGAAAATAGAGTTTTGAGTGAAAAAGTTGAGGACCTCACAAAAACTATTTATAAGTTCACTCAAGGAAAGAATAATTTAGATAAACTTCTTGGCATGCAAAAATGTGTTTTTAACAAAACTGGAATCGGTTATAAACCCAAGAAGAAATAAAAATTCTGAAGCAATATTTTTGTCAAGGCATCTTCTAATCATTCAAATGCCACATGTTTTCATTGTTATGAGCATGGACACGTTGTCACACACTGTCCACACAGAAAACTCTCAAATAAATCTGTCAAGAAGGCTTGGGTTCCTAAGGGAACACACTCTCAAGGAACTAATATCAAAGAACCTAAGAAAATTTGGGTACCGAAAATCAAAACTTGGTTCTCTTTGCAGGTATGTCTCAAATCCTCATTCAAGGAGGGAATGTGGTATCTCGATAGCGCTTGGTCAAGACACATAACAGGCGACCAATCGATGTTTGCATCTCTCAAACCAAAAGATGGCAGATTTGTGACTTTTAGAGACAATAGCAAAGGGAAAATCATAAGAATTGGCTGTATTAATAAAATTCTTTCTCCTTTTATTGAAAATATTTTACTTGTTGATGGTTTGAAACATAACCTTCTTAGCATAAGCCAACTATGTGACAAAGGCCACAAAGTTGTATTTGATCATGCTAAGTGCGTTATTGAAGATTCAACCAATAACAAAGTTATCTTTGAAGAATGACACCAAGTGCTTAGCCGCCTTGAGTGATAATAGTTGGTTGTGGCATAGAAGGCTTGGACATGCACTCATGAACTTAATTTTCAAACATTTGAAAAAGGAATTGGTGATTGGGTTACCCCAAATCAAACTCGAAAAAGACAAAGTGTGTGATGCATGTCAACAAGACAAACAAGTTAGAAGTTCCTTTCATTCTAAAAATGAGATTTCAACTTCTAGGCCATTACAACTATTACACATGGACTTGCTTGGTCCAACAAGGACTTTAAGCCTCGGAGGTAAGAGATATGCCTTTGTTATTGTTGATGACTTCACTAGATACACTTGGGTGCTATTCTTAGCTCATAAAGATGAAGCCTTTACCTCTTTTACAAAACTGTCTCAGAGAGTTCAAAATGAAAAAGGTTTTCAAATCATAAGCATCCGAAGTAATCATGGTAGAGAATTTGAAAACAAAGATTTTAAAAAGTTTTGTGATGAAAATGGTATTAACCATAACTTCTCTACTCCTAGAACCCCTCAACAAAATGGAGTCGTTGAGAGGAAGAATATGACATTGGAAGAAATGACAAGAACCATGCTCTGCGAAAATAATCTACCACGATACTTTTAGGCCTGTAGACACCCCAATTTGACCCCTCCTAATCTTAGGTGAATTCGATGATGAAAACAGGTGGAACGATGCCTCAATTCGATCCTTGAGAAGTGATCCAAGCTCGGTATTTAAACCCAGAACCTTCAAACCAATGAAATTTTGTCGAACCATAGAAACTTGCTGCCCAAGTAAGGCGACCGCCAACTTCCATCCTGGTGACCGCCATAGAACTTTGTGGAAACCCTAGCAAAAAGTGGCGACCGCCACCTTTTACCATGGCGACCGCCACCTTTTATCATGGCGATTGCCAACTCTTATCATGGCGTCCGCCATAGAACTTTGTGAAATCTTTCAAAAACAAGGCGACGGCCAACTTGCATTGTGGCGACCGCTAACTCCAAATGGCCTGACGTGTCCCTAAAACATGGCAGCATCTCATTGGCTGAAGAACTCTATAAATACCGTACCCCTGGTACGTTTTTCAGGACAGATTTTGAGTGCGAGGGTTAGTGAGAGAAGCTCTGCCGAGTTGCCGAGCAATTTCGAGTTCTGACGCCGAAGCCCTGCCGAAATACCGAATTCTGAACCTCTAACACCTACATTGAAGCCTTGCTTGGACCACCACCCGAGGGTTGGATCATTGAAGGCACATTCCCCAAACTTAAGGATTCTTAAGCAATCTAGGTATTTTGTTTGGATTCCCGATCCTTCTAACTCTATTCCCTCTCTTTTGGAGTAATCGGGTTAAATTTTACTTCAATTTGCGCATTTCCTTCATTCGTATAGTTAACCTTGTTTCCTATTTAATTTGCTTCATTTAGCTTAGTATTCTCAATTAATTGCTTAATTCACACACCCACACTAAGCACATTGTCTTTTTCTTTAATTTATTCACAAAAATAGTGCTAATACAATTGAACGATTTGACTAAATAATGTTGATATTGTTATAATTCAAAACACTTATATATAAAAAAAAGTTGTAATTGTTAATATTACACCCATTTAATTCTAGCATTTCATTTCATTTCATTTCTTTTTGTGTTAATCTAATGTTCTAGCATTTAGCCCTTTTTTTTTTCTTTTAGCATTAATATAATTTTTCTTACAAGCATTTATTTTCTTTTTCTTTTCTTTCTTCTTCTTTTAATTAGTCTAATTTTCTTTCACTAGCATTCTATTTCATTTAATGTTCCATTTTATTTTCTTTTTAGCTTAACATTTTATTTACTAGCTTTTATTTCTTTTTCTTTTCTTTCAATAATAGTGTAATTTTCTTCCATAGCATTTATTTATTTTTTCTTTGTCATTAGCTTTATTCTTATCATAATGCAACATTTTAATTTTTTTAATTTTATTAGTAGCTTTAATTCTCTTATTATGTCCCATTTAACGTTTCTTTTCTCCTAATATTAGTACTTATAAAGTTTTATTTTCTTTTTTCTTTTATAGCTTTATTTTCTTTTAGTACTCATTTTATTCTTCTTTTCTTTTCTTTTGTTAAACCAAAAAAAAAATCATAAAAAGTCTTTAAATCTCATCCTCATTTTTAAAAATGTAATTTTTTTTTCTTTTGCTTTCTTTCCCTTTTGTTTTGAATATAAAATATGGACACTTTGGTTTTCTGTTAATAGTCTAATAAATATTTTTTAACCATTTTATTTTAGTATAATTTTTCTTTTGTGACTTTTTTTTTCCTTTAAATCTTTAAATTCTCTTTTAAAATCATTCTTTTAAGTTTCTTTGTTAAGTAAGCTTTCTTTTAATGTAGAATTTTCTCTTTTGTACGTATTTTATTTTATACTTAGCATTTCTTTTTCATGTTAATACAAATCTAATTTATTTTGATAACGTGCATATTTTGATTATTTTCTTTAGAATGCATGCTTAGAATAGCTTAGCTTATTTCATTAACGATCCATGTCTAGGCAATTCTAACATCTTCCACCATATTTTTATTCTTTTATGCAAATCATGTTAGTTAGTTCATTTTTGTGAATATTGCATGCGGGAGTGTTCCATGTATCCTTTAGTTAGAAATTACATGCCGTAGGATTTAGAATTTTATCCTTTATTTGTCTCAATTTGGAGTGCTATGTACATATCTTATATATTTTTCATATTTAATTTTGAATGTTCTCTCTTCACCCCCATTTTCTTTATTTACATACATTTGATAAATTTTATTAAAAAATCAATGATGATTAGTCGAGGCCAACCTTATGGTTGGGCGAACGGGGTGCCTAACACCTTTCTCGATTCGTACCTTAGCCCCCGAACGCTCTTTCTCTAATTAACGTTTTAAAGATCAGTAGCCAATTTTATTTTTCTTAGTTTTTCTCAAAAACTAAGTGATGCCTCTATTTTCAATAAAAAGGGAGTTTTCAACTTTTGATTTTCAAGGTGTTAAAATATTTTGCAAAACATCTTTTTGAATCCCTTATTTTTGAAATATTTTCCAAAACAACCCCTAAATCCCAAACGCAACAGTATTTTTTGGCAACTCCGCTGGGAACTAGTTTTCAAAATCAAATAAGAGAGCTAGGCTTTAAAACATCATTGGTTCTTAATAAAATACCTCATTTGCATTTTTGCATGCATATGCATTATTCTTCAACCCCCCTGCCTGGGTGACCTGATGCCGTGAACGTTAATTCGTTTCGGGTATTGTTGGGAAGACGGGCAATCCTTGATGACTGTACGCTTCCATAGGTGCAGTAAAAGAGTTCAGGCGTACTGTTTGACCATGTCTTGTACCACTCCAGGCATGGGAGGTATATACCCGGCTCTATTTAGAAGGTACTCTTTTCAACTGATCAAAATTGGCCTTTTGCATGTAGTGAACCTAGAACCCCCCAATAGGTGCTACTAACCCTGGTAAGATTAGTTATTTTTCTTCATTGTATGTTTTGCTTACCTTGTGTATTGTTAGGATTATTTTGTTTGGGCTTAAGCTAGTTCATTTCCCGAGTTCGGCCCGGATTTTCTGTTATCCTTCGATTAGGTTAGTTTTTCCTTTGAGTTTTTACCCGAACTTTGTCCTTCACCATGTTTGGTTCTTACGTCGTAGTTTTCTTCTCGAGGTCCTGCCCGTGTTTCATTTTAAGGCCTCTAGGGTAGTTTCTCTCTCCTTCGGGTTCTTTTCGGGTCGTTAATTTTCTCCGCCTTTGTTTAGGCTCGTTTCTTCCAAATACTTGACATAGGCTCGTTTCTTTTAAGCCCTTGTCATACCCATGAGAGGTAGTTCTTTACCGTTATGCTGCCTATTTTTCCTTAGAATTTTTTTTAGGTCGAACCAGTTTGGTCAACGTAGCTCTGTTTTCCTACCGAAGTGCTGCCTGTTTCCCCGTTTTAGATAAGCTTTCCCTCTAGAATTTAGTTGTGTTGGGAATGTATACTGAAAATCCATGCTTTTTAAGTTTTTTTCTTGATCCCTAGCATATTAATGAGAAACATTTGAGATATTTTTGCATTCGTGGTTTCATATTTATATTTGTGATG
>JAULJZ010209339.1:0-18791 GCA_032270985.1 Heliamphora pulchella | reverse complement strand
TAATTTTTTTCTTTTTTAGAAATGAGATTTGAAAAAATAATATTAAAATTTAATAATTTTTCAACCTACTAAGTTGCCAAATCTGTGAGTTGAAACCATCAAGAAAATCATCCAACCCTCTAATTTTGATGATCAATGAATTGACGGTCAGTTAGTTAAAAACCTTGTCTATACCCACGACAACCGTACCCGTGCACACCCCGTAGCTCTAAGTATGTTTTCAATTCATTATGTACAAATTTTTTTCGTTCTAATAACAAATATGGTAAAAATGATATTAGTTTCTTTCATCCTATTTCCTCCCGTCCTATCATTGATTACATAAAATAAGTTTTTTAAAAATATAAATATATGTATAATTCGTTTTATATATAATCTAAAACATAAAAAAATATATTTATTTCATATTTTTTTATCTCCATTTCTTGATTTTTTTAAAAATATTTAATAAGTCTAAAATATAAAATATTATATTTATCTCTTATTTCTATCTCAATTTCTTATATTTGTGTTTTTAGTTCTATTATTTATCTACTATTATTTTTATTTATTATATTATCTATAATTCTTATTATTATCATTCCTTTAAAATATAAAAATTATCTTGAAATATTTCTAATCTTGCCCTACTTTTCAAATATTTTCCCCACCTCCAATTAAACAGGGGATGAGAATAAGAGATTTTATCTCGCACCGCGTGCTTTATTGTTATCTCTATCCTCCATTTCTAAAATAAATATGCTCACCCACTTTATAAAATATTTACTTTTTTATTTGTTCAAATTATAGCCTTAATACATGTTTGGATTGCTAAATTGGGGAGTGTTGGGATAGAATTAAAAAAACATATGAGGTCTACAAATTAGAATTAGTCTGCTATGATAACTAATCTCATATTTGTATTGTATGATTGTGACTTATAATTCACCAAATGAAGAATTAGTAACACTTCATCCATTGATTATATTAATAATATTAGGCCCATTTGATATTATTAGTATCAGACGTCAGATTATCTTTCATTCGTATCTAATGGCTAAAAATAAATCTACAACTCTTATTACATTGTTTATCACACTCTAACCAAATATGAACCAAAGATCTCATTGTATACATAATACATTTCATAATCTACTAGTATTAAAAAAAAAAATGGAACCCAAAGTATTATTTATCTTTTTTATCATATCTAATTCCATCTGAAATATTGAACGAACCTTTCATGCCAAATGTATAGTAATCTCTGTAATTTGTATCAATAAAAAAATAAAATATTCTCCGCCGAATTTGTTAGGTGATTAACAAATTTGGACTCCCGCCCTATATTTTTTGAATTGTAGATAATTTTAAGAGTTTTTTTTATGAATTTATAGCATTAGTATTTTATATATTTATAATTATTATACTGGAAGAAGGATGTAAAAAAAATATGAAAAAAGAAATAAAGACGCGACAAGAGTAGAATATGTTAGGAATAATTTATACATTTGAAAGGGAATAATTAGAGATAATACAATAAAAACAATATATTGATAAGAATAAAATTATAAAAATAAAAATAAAAACAGATGTAACAAATAACTAAATATAATATTTTTATATTTTAAATAATATATTTTTTTTTAAAAAAAACAAGCTTATAATGTATTTATTAATATAAATGTATATAATTCATATATTTAAGACCAAAACAGTATAATAGAGGACAAAAAAATACTATTCTTGACTCATTTATTATCGAAATTAAAAAATTATATATAAGGAAGTGAGAGTATTCAATAATGGACCGTTGGAAGAAACTACCATCTTTACCCCTTTACTAGCTCATCTTACAAGGTAAGCGACTAATATCTAATCTTTTATTGATTCAAATTGTATGCTTTATTAACAAATATATAATTGATTATATAATTTAAATTTATAAAAGAGTAAGTATTATTTACATAGGTGAGTGACCCGTTTGAGATAATTGTTTTTTTTTTCTAGTTATAATTTTTATTGTTTAGTCAAACTATTTTATTTTTTAAGTTTTTTTCATTGAAAAAGTTAAAAAGATAAAAAAATACTTGATCAAAATATTTAAAAAATTATGAAAAGACAAAAGCAAGCTAATAAGTTAAATTTAATGTTGCTTATTTTTATTTTTAGTGAATTTTTTTATATTTTGATCATATTTATTTATTTTTTTAATTTATTTTATCGAAACAATTCAAAAAAAGAAAAATAAACAAAAATTTTAAAATTTAGCCCAAGGGCAAAATATCTCTAACCCTAATTTGGGTGGTTTTGTCAGTGAGGAAGGAAAAGCAAGAAATGTGTTTGGCAAATTATTAAGTATTTTTATGCATGCAATAATAAGTGGTGTTTTTTTTGTCAAATAAAAATATTTGATTAATTCAAATTAAATGAGTCACATTTGTTATTTATTCAATAAAAACTAGTTTATATTGTTCCATGCACCTCAAGTATCAATTTTTTGTTACATCGTTGAATAAAAATATAACGTAAATAATTGTCTCGTTTGGTAATTGGTTTTATTTCTGTTTAAAGTCAAATTTTTTATCTTTTTGTTTAAAATTCAAAAAGTTAAAAAGTCTCGTTTTCTAATTCAAATTTTTTTAACCTTTTTGCTTTTTACATAAATTTTATCTTTATATTTTTAAAAATACCATAACTTTTATTTTACAAATTTATTTTTTTTAAAAATTATATTTTCAAAATGTACTCTTCAAAATCTATCAAACAAAAATCCATATTATATATAAAATTATCTAAAAATAAATTTTAAAAAATTATAATAATTTTAAATAAATTTTTTTTATCTTTTAACTTAAAATCACTTTTCATACCTTCGCCAAACAAATTTTTAATTTTTAAAATTTAAAATAACTTTAAATAAAAAAAAAACTTAACTTATAACTTATACACGAGGCCAGTTTCAGTATCGAATAATTACAATTGATCTGTTTCACCAAATATTTGAGCATTGGTACGCTGACAGCACAACTGATCAGAGTTATATATATCCACTTCGGCAGGCATGCATGAAAGGAGATGAAGCAATTATTGCGACACACCGACACTGGTAAATAGGTTAGCAAATTGTTTTTTGGGTGCTCCCATTTGGACCCAACACGTACAATTACATAAATAAGTTATAAATATAGAATATTGTTATATTTTAAAAATAATAAAAATTTAAATAAAATATTATAAAAATTTATATTTTTATAATTTTTTGATTTTTTAATTTTTTTATTATTTTGACAAACAGACAAATTTAACTTTTTAGAATTTTTAGTTAAAAAATTAAGATCGACAATCACGGGTTAATATGCTCTTGCTCTTGAATTGTGATGTTTGAGATTATAATATGCCATGATGATTAGGCTAATTTTGGTAATATTTGTTTATTTTTATTTTTTTTTAAATTTTTTTTCACACTTTGATTAAAATTTTATACTTTTTGAATTATTTTGATGAGATGAACTGAAAAAATAAAATTTTTTTAAAACATCACTAAAGACGAAGATAAATAACATAAAATTTGACTTCTTAGCTTATTTTAGTTTATTTTTGTTTTTTTAAAACTTTTTTTAGAATTTGATTAAAAATATTTATTTTTTCGATTCATCTCGATAAGAGAAGTCGAAAAGTATAATTTTTTAACTAAACGATAAAAAAAATTTAAAAACAAAAATAAGTAAATAAATAATTATCCCAAATGGGGCCATAATTTTTTTTCTAACAAAATAGAGTTATTTCACAAAATAACTCAAGACATTTTAATAGTAGAGGTAACTTTTTATTCAGATTATTATGGGGCTTTCAATCAAATGTTCAAAAAATAAATTTTAACGTCCAAAGTTTATCAATAAAAATTTTAATGCGTAAGATTCAATTGTGTGATTTCTTTCAAAATTACTCTACAAATAGATAAATTTGTCTGTTTAATATTCATTTGTTTAATATACAAATAAATAAATTTATCTGTTTGCATATTTATGCATAATAGATAAATTTATATGTTTGCATATCAATACAGATAATGCAAATAGATAAATTTATCTGTATTTTGTACATGTGTTTTTAATAAAAGACAGATAAATTTATCTGTATTTTTATACGCGCTTTCAATAAGACAGACAAATTTATTTGTATTCTTTACACGTGCTTTTAATGAAAGACAGACAAATTTATGTGTGTTCTTCATATATGTTTTAAAAATGTACAAATAAATTTATTAGTTCTAGAGTATTTTTATCTCAAAAAGATTTTGCGCGTTAAAACTTTTATGCGAATAGATATTATTTGTTAAAAATTTTTATGTTGGATGAAAAACAGTAAATGACCTAAAAATTAAACTGTTCACTAATTTTTCGCTATTATAATTATTCGTATAAAGGTTTAAGATTGTTAGACATGTGAATATACTTATTTTTAAAAAAGAAAAGAAAAAAAAAAGCAGTAGTGAACTTTGTTGAGATAGCAAATGAACGAGGAAGCTAAGTAGTGAACTTTGTTGAGATAGCAATTGAACGATGAAGTATACTTATAGTTTATTTTTTTAGAAGTAAATATATTTTGTTCTATCACTTAATAATATTTAATTAATTTAATTTTTATATAAATAATTTATACATTAAAATCTATAAAATAAATAATTTAAATAATTTATATGTATGTCATTTGCAAAAAAAATTAATGTTTTGATTTAAATAAAAAATAGATGTCAAAAGTAGCGACTATATTCTAATATTTGTGAGCGGATGACAATTTCTTTCGTCTCACATGTCCCTATTTTGTATTTATTATTTTTTTTGCTCCTAATAACATAAGAGCGGAAAAGGTTTTTAGTTTTTCCAATTGTTATTTTTCACTCGGCTCACTCCTAATTTTATAAAATAAATATCTATACTATTATATATAACAAAACAATATAATGCCTTTAACCATCAAAGTTCCATGCTTATTTTTTTATAATTTATAATATTCTTATATTAGAAAAAATATGTGGCACGATTTTATTGGTTTAAAATCCCATTTCCATCTTTTTAAAATTTAAAACTAATTTAATCTTATCTTGAATGATTTAGATTACTATCAATTCAACCCACATTTAAAAAAAAAACTAAGTGGCACTACTTGATTGGTATATTTTTATATTAAAAATTTAAAATTAACACAAATCTATTTTTTATGTGGGTTCAGATTACTATCTTTTTAGATTACATTTGATAAAAAAAAATTAAGTAGCACAATTTAATTGGTACAAATTTCTCTAAATTCGTTATGAAATTTATAATATTATCTATGCTGTTATATAAAATAAAATATTGTTATGTCTTTAATTATAAAGTCCCAATTCATCTTTTTTTTAAAAATTATAATTTGTTCACTATAAAAAATATAATATTTAATTACTGTTAAATGAAGACTAATGGTTCATATTTAAAAGTAGACTCAATTTAATTACTAAATTCTAACATCATAGTTATTCTTTTAATTTTTAGATTTCAATTAAGAGAAATTTTGGGATAGGTCCTATTATTAGTTGACATTTTAGATTAGTCATGTCTAACTTTTCATAATAAATTTAGTCCTGCAATATTAATATTTACCAAAAATACACAAATTAAATTTTCAAAAGATTTCATTAACTAAATCTCTTCTTAAATAGGAATAAAAAATTATGTCCCAAAAATATTGTCCAAAATCTTTCAAAAAATCTCACGCCGCAACCACAACCCTACCTCCACCGCTGACTTCATCTTTCGTCGCCGTCATCGCCGTTGTTGCTGCTGACTCCATCTTTTTCGGTGCCAACGTCGACCTTCTTCTCCGGTGATCTCTTCCACTTTATCCGATGCCGATCTCCTCATTCCATTAAATTGATAAATTTGTCAGTTAAAAATTTTAAGAAAATTTATCATTCCATTAAAATGATAAATTTATCATTTCAAAATTCTGAAAAAAATTTCCTAGCACATTAGATTGAGAAATTTTTTTGGCAGAATTTTCTCGAAAAAATTAAAGTGATAAATTTATCAATTAAAATGATAAAATTCTCAGGATAATGGAGATGCCAGTAATGGAGAAGTGATAAATTTATCAAGAAGAACTATAATTGCTAAAATAATGATTTTTACAAAATCAAAAAGTGTAAACATAATCAAGAAGCGCAAACCTCCAGATCGTATTCTGAAATCACAGTTCTTCGATCCTTGAGCTTCACCTGAGATATCAGTCAAACAGTTAAAAGGGGCGCTGGGGTGTTTCTGGGGGGGGGGGGGACCCTTTCGACAATCAAGTTAGATTTTCTGGTGAAGTAAGGAGCAAGTAAAACTAGAGAGAGAGAGAGAGAGAGAGAGAGAGTTCTATTAGAATATACTTGAAATTTACCATAGTTGGTCCTTTATAATGTACCTTTAGGCACATGGAGTGGTCTCCCTATACAAAACGATTATGTCCATACTACATTGGTAAATCTCCATAATCTCGAAAAATCGAACGTGTTCGTCATGCGCTACGCTGACCAGGACTTTACACTGATCATGGTGGATTCTTAGAATAAGGGAAGGGTGATTACGTCTGTTTTATGGATTGATCTTCTGTGGGGTTGACCAGTACATATCGCAGAAGAGCAGAAAGCTGACTAGTACGCAGTATAAATATAGCCTCATCACGCTTCATTTGTATAGGACCCCATTCTTGATGATGTACGTGGCGACGTGAAACTTTAACTTTCTGGCTTGTTTCTTGTCAATGGGGAGCTCTCCATCTTCTAGATACTTCAAAATTGGCTTTGCCCACTCCATCTATCAGATTTTTATCATTGCCTTGTGTTCCTCTTTTGATTGGAGCTCTATACTTGGTTGATCAATTATATCCGTTATCACCCCGATCTGCGCATCCTTGGTCAGAAGAGATTGACTTGGCAAGTTGGCCATCCTCTGAATTTGCTTCCCTAAGGATTTACTGAACTTGCACCTAGGAGAACTGCTTGCATAGAGTGTCTACCAAGGCCTTGTATTTATTCAGCTTGTTCCCCTTTACTTTATAAGAACCGTTGATTCGTTGAACAACTAATTGGGAGTCATAATTGGCTTGGACCTTCTGTTCCCCACAGGACATCGTTGCTTTGAGACCCCAAATCAGAGCTTCGTACTCAGCTTCATTGTTGGTCCGCTAAAAATTCAATTTCAATGCTTGCTTCACTTGGTTTCCTTCAAGAGAGGTGACTATGATTCGTGCTCATCCTCTATCTTTTCTAGGCGATCTATCAATACTGATCATCCAAGTGTCACTTTTTCCCTCATTTAGCTCAACTGCACTTGCTCCGCAATCATCTTTTGCTTTATCTCCTTCTTTCTGGTCAGAAATATCTTGTTTAGGGGGTACTCTTTGAGTAAACTCTACAACAAAGTTTGCTAGGATTTGTCCTTTAAGCACTATACGGGGGGTATACTTTATATTGAACTACCCTAGCTCGATTAACCACTGCATCAATCTTCCTGACATTTCAGGCTTCTAAAGTACCTTCCTTAACAGCTGATCAGTAAGGAGTAATATGGCATGGGTTTGAAAATATGAGCGTAATCTTCTAGAGGATGTGATCAAGGTGAATGCCAGCTTCTCCATTTAAGGATATCTACTTTCCCCTCCTTAAAAAGCTTTACTGATGAAATAGACTGGTTTGTGCTGCCCTTTGTCTTCCCTTACTGTCACACCACTTTCCTAAAGCACAAATCGATAAAGAATCTTATCACATCTGAGATTGCACAGTTTTTCTTTCGCGTTACAGTTAAAGTAGTGATTAAAGGCATTCTGGTGAGACATGAATTCTACTAACTTTTTTTTTTGACTTTGAGAAAATCGATGTAATCTAAAATCATCAAAAGAGTAGTACTTGTACATGATATGATTATATTTTTCAGTATACCTAAACTGTCGTATACCAAACAAAATTATCAAATTGAAATTATTTATTTATAGAAAATAAGCAACTGTACATATTTCGAATACGCTATCCTGTATTCCCAAATCAGCGTATATTTTACACACAAAAAAATTAACTACTCGCCCGAGATTATAAACTTGACGACTGTGGTGGACCAACTCTAGCCATCCCTACTATCTACAACCACAAAGGTTACAGGAGAGTGCATTTAGTATTATAATGAACAAGATTAAAAAAACAATCATTCTACTAAAACATCATGCTTTTCATAAGAAAAGTAAGATATTGCATCCACTTGTCACAAAATTTCATAAATAACCTTATCAGGTTTTTAGGATCTCACAAGTTATAACGAACTTTTCTCAATCTTTGTAAAAGTAGCACTTTAGGCTCAACAACCACAAATCATAGAATTCACTGTCTCATACAAAAAAAATAAAATTTCTGGCATAACCGCCACAATTCAAAATAATCGTGTCTCATTCATAACTCATATCCAAGAATACTTCTTATAGGTCTCCAATGTGTTGATCAGCTCTCTTGCTCTTTACTAGCATATCGTCGACATAAACCTTGACATTCCTGCCTATCTGCTTTCCGAACATAGAATAGACCAGGCATTGATAGGTTGCCCCCACATTTTTTAACCTAATGGGCATAACTTGAAAGCAAAACAACCCTTAGAAGTGATGAATGACGCTTTTTCCTAATCAGGCACATGCATCATGATCTGGTTGTAACCAAAAAAGGCATCCATGAAGATGAGCAGCTCGTGCCCCACTGTGGAATCAACCAAAAGATTGATCTTGGAGAGTGGATAACTGTCTTTGGGGCGAGACTTGTTTAGATCCGTAAAATCTATGCACATCCTTCATTTCCCGTTAGCTTTCTTTACTATGACCACATTGGCCAACCACTCTGGATAGTTGAGTTTCTTGATAACCCTACTTCTTTTAACTTTTTGACCTCCTTGCTGACTGCTTCGTTTCTTTATGGTGCGAACATCCTTTGCTTTTGCCTGAAAGGCCTTACCAAATGATCAACATTCAGCCAGTAAATAGCAATGGCTGGATCGATCCAAGGCATATCATGGTGTGACTAGGCAAACACATCTTTGTTCAATTTGAGAAATGCATTTAGCGATACCATTACGCTTTCTTTCAATTTCGTTCTGATTTTCAACACCTTTGATTACTCAGCTTCATTAATCGAAAAATCGTCTAGATCTTCTGCTGGCTTCGCTTTTTTTAGCTCATTTTCATTTCTAACTTCCATTTCTTCAATGTGTAATGCTTCTTTTGATTTTTGTTCTTTTAGGGACGTAACATAACACTCCCTTACTGACATCTGATCACCCCTTGTGTGACTTATTCCGTGCTATGTTGGAAATTTAACCCAAAGATGATGTGTAGAAGTTATAGCTCAGAAATTGTTTAGCGCTATTCTCCCCAGAATGACATTGTTCGCTGGTGGGTTGTCTACTACTAGAAAGGTCAGCATCTTTGATACCTTAATATCTCTGTTGCCAATGATAACTGGTAATTGGATTGAGCCCAAGGGGTACACCCTGTCTCTAGCAAAACCAACTAGAGGAGACAACATATGCGTTAATCTGTTCCTTCCCACGTTTGTTTGATCAAATGCGATCACAAACAGAATATCCGTCGAGCTCCCATTATCCATCAACACCCTGCATATCATATGATTGTTGATCAGTAGGCTGATGATGATGGGGTCATCATGAGGGTATTGAACTCTGCAGCAATCCTCCTCTGGGAAAGAAATAGTGAATTTCTCTACAGCTCATGACTGTGGCCAAGAGTTTCACTCTTCAATATCTTCTTCCTTTCTTATTTTTAGGCATTTTGCATGCACTTTTCTTGCTGACCGGGACTCCCCTCGTCCAGCAAAACCCCCTATAATCGTTCTGATCTCCATCTGGGGTTGATTAGGCTGGTCAACCCCAATCTCGTCACGCTGTCGATCTCTACTTGGTTGTTCCCTTCGTTCTCATTTGTCTGACTGAGGCTGTCCTCCCATGAATTGGTCTAGTATTCCTTTTCTGTTTAGCAGTTCAATTTGGTCTTTCAAATCATAACAGCCTTCTGTGTTGTGGCCATAATCTTTGTGAAAATGAAAATACTTATTTTTTGAACGCTTTAAGGGATGACCTTTCATGTTCTTCGACCATTTCAGATCTGGATTCCTCTTGGTATACATTAAGATCTGCTCAAGAGAAGCACTGAGAGCAGTATATTGGTGGTACCGATCATCATTCTTACGTTTGAACGATTGTTCCACGAATCTAGCCTTATGAGTTTCTGGTTGTTTGCTAGCTTGTTTTCAGTCTTCCTCTCTTGGCCTTTTCACATTCTTAGTTGAAAGGTCATCTGGTTTAGTCTTGTGAGCATCCATTACATTTATGTGCTTCTAAGCTCTCAACATTAGCTCTGCCATATTTGCAGGTGGTGCCTTTGATAATGAAAACAGGAAGTCGGAGGATAGCAACCCCTCCATGAATGCCATCAAAGCTACCTTATCATCAACCTCATCTACCTAGTGCACCTCTTAATTGAAACGTGCAGCATATACTCATAGTGTTTCACCCTTAGACAACTTAATGATAACTAAACACGTGACTGACTTTCTATACCTTTGTCCCCGGATAAAATGGCTAACGAAGAGCTTGCTAAATTAGAAAAAGGACTCTATAGAGTTTGGCTTTAATTTCAAAAACCAAACTCTAGTCGGGCCCTTCAAGGTGGTGGGGAACACTCTACACATTATTTCATCAAGGATGGAGTGGAGGTACATCATAGACTTATAGGTGTCTAAATGATCAACAGGGTCAGAACTACCGTTATACCTGTCCAACTGTGGCATCCTAAACTTAAGGGGCAATGAGGCTTCCATTACACTCGGTTTAAATGGAGATTCAATTTTTTGAACTAAATCATCGAGGGTTGAAGGGATTTTACCTCTCACCGTCTCCATCACTGCGTCAAGATGTGCTTTCATCTCCCTAAGTTGTTCGTCCCATCCAGTGAACATTGCAGAGGTCTCTATTTTGCCTCTGGGTATCTCGCCTTGTCTTTTACCAACGGGCTATGGGGCAAGTTAATCCCACTACCCACTTCTTCAACCTCTTCCCCTCCCGGAGGATCGCCTCCATTGCCACCATTGACTCTCTGGTTACCCTGTGGTTGATTGGTACAGGGAAAGATGTCTGTTACCTCCCTCACGAATTTGCTGTAGCAACTCTTGGTTTTATTCCACCAACTGAAAGATCCATTGAGTCAAGTGTTGTAGTTGGTGTTGAACGTGTTCTTGATGTTGGGCATTGGGCTGTAACCTTGGGATTAGAGGACTCTCTTGTCAATTTGGTTCTTCGACCATGAATCTCGTTTAAACCATTCAGTAAGGAACTCACCACTGAATCAGGATGATTTCCCACAGATGGCGCCAAAATGATGGTGGAAGATTCCTTTCCACAGTCCTCCGATCCTTGAGCTTCACCTGAGATATCAATCAAACAGTAAGAAGGGGAGTCAGGGTGCTTCCAAGGGGACCCCTTCGACGGTCAAGTTAAATTTTCTAGTGGAGTATGGAGAAGTAAAACTAGAGAGAGAGAGAGAGAGAGAGAGAGAGAGAGATTTGTTGGAATATACATGAATCTGCCATAGCTGGTACTTTTTATTGTACCTTTAGGCATGTGGAGTGATCCCTTTGTATAAAACGGTTATGGCCATACTACATTAGCAGATTTCCATAATCTCGGATAATCAAGCATATTTGTCACGCGCTATGCTGACTAGGACTTTACGCTGATCAGGATGGATTCTTGGAATATGGGAAGGACGATTATGTCTGTTATATTATTTGATCTTCTGCAAGGCTAACTAGCACATATCGCAGAAGAGCAGGACTCATCAGACCTACTTCGATTTTCCCATAGTTAGGAAAAATGGCTAAAATGCCCCTTCTACTCATCAATTATATTTAAGTAATTTAATGTGTTGTATTTTAATTGAGTTATTGATAATGATCCCATACAATGTAGAAAGGATAAAAGAAGGTTATTCAAATAAACATTACACCAAATTCATTAATATGTTTTAAATAAGTAAGTTATACATTTCAACCACCCTTATTTATGACAGGGTATTGATAATTGAGTTAATTAAAAATTAGTCATTTTATGTGATTGTAAGAATTTTAGTCTTGTCAAATTTTGTGTTTTGTGTTTAATTTTTTTAAAAATAAAATCAATATTTGGTCTAATTTACACTTCATGATCTAGCGCTTTATATATGGTATATTTTAAACTGGATTGCTTTTAAACAGTTCAAATTTTAAGGAATTAATTTTGCTTAAGACATAATATCAACAGCCATTTCACAGAACATAAGCTTTTTTTATTGTTGATCCTGCAATACATATATAAATGATAAACGTATTAGTAGTATCTTTACTAAAATACATTTGTTAAGATACTGCAATATGTATGAAATGATAAATATATTAGTATTTCTATATCAACACGTCTATTAAGATCCGGCACCGTATATATAAACGATAAATGTATTAGTTTCTACTGTAACACGTCTGTTAAAATTCTGCAACACATGTGTAAATTATAAATGTATCAGTATCTCGACTATAGCACGTCTGTTAATCTTTGTATGTGTCAAACGGGATTTTCGGTGTTGAAGTGACAAACATTTGAAATGAGTTGTTTCGTTATTTTTGGAGACACCTTTTTGGTTTAGTAGCAGATTTGGAACACTAAAGAGGAGTAATATTGGGTAAGATAAAAATGTTAGAATTAAATCTAATAAAACTTCTGAACTAAAACTAGTATAATTAGGCAAAATAGCACCTTACCCAAAATTTTCCATAATAATTGTAATATAATGTATAATTTTTCTAAAATTATGATATAATATTATGTGAATGGCAGGTGTTATTTTTAAATATACGAAACTTTAATAAACTCACCATTAGCTATATACATAATTAAGAAAAAAAAACTCACAATTAGTTATACGCATAGAAATTAATTATTTTAAACATAATTTTTTTTAAAAAAACTTAGATGAGCAAATCATATAATCAAAACAAACTAATTAATTATCAAAAGTAAAATGAAACCAAATCTAATGAATTTACTCGCATAATGAAAATAGATCCAATTCTATGTAACTAGGAAGATGTAAAAAGACATATCTGAACATATTTTCAGACATAAAACATAAAATTGTATGTTAAAAATATAATCAAAATGCAATATATTGTGCATAGAATGGGTTCACTGCTAGTATAAATATATACAAATACATAGATAAAATTTATTTTTAAAAATATAACAACACTAAAACATAAAAATATTATATTTATTTTTCATTCTTTATCTTTATTTTTTTATTTTTCTTATTTTTAATTTTAATCTTTCCTGAACTATTATTTTCTACTTACTACATTATCTTTAACTTTCATTACAGTACTATCATCTTAATGTTTATAAAATAATTTCAATATATTCCCACAAAAAATGCTATGTGTATAAATCCAGGCACATAACTAGATATATTCCTCTCACATGAAATGTATCACATAATTGTTGGACGCACCACTTTTCCAGAATTACCGAGAAACTGTTGAACTCACCCTATGTAAGAGCATACATTGTGTTCGATTCTGTGTTCTAAATTTGTGTTCGTAGCAAAACTTTATTCACCAAACTTTCTCTTTTGGTTTTCGTCCCAATAAAAGAGAAGATGAAGACAAAACACCACATCTTGGTCTCCACCCGAGCCTGCCCTGTCCTGTCCTGTTGGTATTCCTATTTAATATCACAAGATAAGTGGGATCAATGTACTTGTATGGATGAATTAGAGAGACAAAAAAAGAATCATATTTATTGAGCTTTCAAGAGAGAAGTTAGGGAGATACAGTTATTGAGAGTAGTTTAGAAAGGAAAATTCTATACAACTTCGAAATTGGAGACATCCAAATAGGTATTCTCCCTTTATAAGATATATATATATATATACTATTATTGAAAGAGAATAGTACCCTGCTTTGGCATGTTGAAGTCGACTGTATTTTTTATTTCAAAACTACCACATATAAGTTTAAATTTAAAATTTTTAAAATTTATGAGAGTAATTACGTAACTACCAACTCTTTTCTCTTTATTATTCTTTTATTTTATCTTAAAATCTCATTATATTTAAACTCTCATAATTCATAGTTAGTATATTTTATTTTTATAATTTATCATATAATTATTTTTATTGCATAAATTATATTTTTATATTTTTATACAGTAATTAATGTTACACACATACACAAATACATCAACTATCGATCCTCGTACTTACGTACAAATACCTGCTGGTCCCGCCAATGAGAAGAGTGAAGAGTGAAGAGTGAGAAGTGAGGAGTGAGGACCACTTTGTAAAACAGTTGATCAGTCAGGGACTAATAAACTAAAACGTCAGTTAGATTTCCCCGTTTCATTCACCCCACGAGTAAAAAGTTATTTGCTTGTGAGGTGATTGTACAAATTCGAACTGAGTAGCATATTAATGGTTCCAAATGAAATGTGCAGTATATTATTTGTACTTTCCCCACAAGATAGGTGAATAATTAGGACCACAAGATAGGTGAATAATATGCTAATTAGGAAAACAAATAGGTGTCTTGTGTTCGTATTAGCGCTGTACAAAAAAAAATCAAATAATTTGTAAAATTGGCTCAAAACGGTCTAAACGGGCGGTTCGGTTTGGATTTTTTAGTTTACCGGTTCGATTTCAATTCGTAAAAAAGAGAACCGTATATACAGTGGCGGGGTCAGGAATTTGGTTCGAAGGGGGCACAAAAATTGGTTCGAATATGGAGCCAAGAATTTGAATCGGCTGTGCAGTGGCGGAGCTAAGAATTCTATTTTTAATTGTGATTTTTTTTTGAAGTATTTCTCCATAACTGTTTAAAAAAATAAAAAATGAAACAAAAGTATCCATCTAAATGTTTAATTTCTAGATAACACTTAACCCCAACTATAAAATCTATAAAATAATGAAATAAGTAATTAGTAACACCCAAAAAGCAATCATTCCAATACTACAGTAGCACCCAACTCCTTAAGCTTCTCGATTATTGAATTGGCCTCTTCCTTGGAAACACCATTCTTTACCACCACTAGAGCCTTCTTGACCAAATCTTTGGCTTCCTTCAATCCCAAATCAGTAAAAGTCCTCACTTCCTTAATAATCTTGATCTTGATCGCATCATCAAATTTCTCGAGCTTTATATTGAACGCCGTCTTCTCGGCTGCCTTCACTTCTACCAAGCCAGATCCAGGACCGGCAAAAGAAGCGGCAGACGATGAGTTGAGGCCTGGCACGACAGGTCCGTACTTGTTGAGATCCATCTTGAATATGAAAAGGACTGAGTAATCATACCTCAATCTCGAGCCTGTTGAGGTCAAGAAGCTCGTCCGCCAGTCTCACTCTCTCAGATCTTGCCCTCGCCTCATCGGCGTTGGCCCCTCGGCGTTGTCGTCGCCTCTTAGATCTCGGTGGTCTCGATTCTCACGTCTCGCGTCTCAGTTCTAACTCTCTCGTCTTTTCCAGACTCTCAATCTCAGAGCCAGAGGGGTTACCAAGTAAAATGAAAAAATATATATTTTTTAATTACAAGTATAATAAAACCCAAAAAAAATCAGGTGGGGCATGTGATCCCCTGGTCCCTAACTGTATCTGCCCCTGAACATATATGATACGGTTTGGTTTTTGATTTTAGTATCACGGTTTCGATTTAGAACCGAACCGTTTAAAATATATGATATAACAGTTATTCTAAATTTATAATTATATATATACATATATACAAAATATTCTATATATATATATATATATATATATATGTATAATATTTTGTATTAAATTTACTGCAAGTTTATAATAATGAGAACGCTATTTTCGCAAGTTTATAACTATGTTTTTTCTTTTTTATGTAACTTCAAATGGATTTCACTCTCTATTCTATGTCACTTCACTCCATAAATTTGTATTTTTTAGATGGTTATAGAATTTATTCTACTACATTGTTGACTAGAATATCCATGTTACTATTTTTAGTATTTTGGAATGAAAAATGAATTGATCCGTTTTAATGGATTGGTTTTGGTTCGGTTCCACTAGGTCCAATAGTCCGGATCGGTTCTAAAATTTATGGAACCGATAGTCACGATTTGATTCTCATATTTGTTAAAAATCGAAACAATTTGGTCCGTGTGCACCCTTATTTTGTTTTGTATTTTACGAAACTTGCATAATTATAATTTTATTTATATATATTTGAGTTGGAGTAAAATCATAATTGCACTAGGAGTTTTATATATATAGGGCTTATTAATTGTATAGAGACTAAAATTTCTAATGTTAGCCCATAAATAAGAGGAATTAAAAGATAAAAATTTAGAAATAGAAGAAAAGACACCGAGGGCATTGGAGTAACCACATTGAGTAAGAAATGTAATTGGTTTCAAGACTTGAGTTTTAAGTGTTGAGCTTTTTGATATTTTTGGTCTCATATTTGTAATTTTTACAATTATTGTTTATTTCTCTAGCTCCTAAACATAGGCTGGTGTGGGATGAACCACAAATCCTCAGGTGATTTTTTTTTGCGTGCATGATTGTACTTTTATTTGCATCCGGAGATGGTAAAAAATTCCAAGTAGTATTAGAGACGACGGTTAAAGATTCACAGCCGTGGAAGATGGAACCATGGATATTTTTTCTTTCTCGTTCGATATAAATTAAAAAAATATTTTAACACAAAAAAAAAATAGGAGAAAAAGGGTGCCGCTGCAAAACACTATTCGACGAACCGAATAGTGTAAAATAAGAAGAGTTTATTGCAGACGAGAGATGTGAGTAGTGCTTATTATAAGAAATCTTAGGTAACAAGACAAGAATGGATCGATTATTGTGGAATGCATAATTCAATGGTTATATATAGTACAAACTTGTATTATGCAATATATTATTCAATTTATATTTATGACCATTGAATTGATACATTATATAATAATTGTATTGTAAAGAATTCTCATCGGTAACAAGACAGCTCGGCAAAGGAAACAACAGTGCAAAGTTGGAGCAAGATTTTGTTCTTATTTTTCACGAAAATTGAGATGGCAATAGAAGTTATAGGACGTAATTGGTAAGCACGAAAGAAATAAATTGTTCTGGTTTCGTTTTATTTGCCACGCTAATCTTTAAATTGTTATTCGACGTGGCAAGTTATGAAAAATTGACGATTATAATTTTTTTTATATTAGCTCGTACATATAATTAGGGCAAATTATTGTGTGTATTTTGTATTCTATAAAATTAATATAATTGAGATTTTATTTATATGTATTTGACTAGGAGTAGAGTCATGAATCTACTAAGAATATTATATGTGCGTAAGATTTATTAATTATATGGAGACTGAAATTTCTTCGATTAACCTATAAATAGGGGCCTTGGCTGTTCTAGTAGAGGCGTGGAGATTGAAATAAAAGGGGTAAAAATGTAAGAAGAGAAAAAAAAAATACCAGGGCATCGGGGTGTCTTGAGTGGAAAAATATAATTGGTTTCAAAGCTCAAGTTTTGGATGTCAAACTTTTGTAATATCTACAATTATAATGGATTATCAACCTAGCAAGTAGACATAGACCAACGTGAGTCGAACCATGTAAATTTGTGTATGATTTATTTGTGTGTGTGTGCGCATAATTGTCTAGGTTGGCCTTGAAGAAAGCAATTGTGTTGGACTCCCAAATTTTTACTAAAAATTAGGTCATGTTTTATTGATCGTGTTTGATTTTGGGTCGGGTTTGGACCCAAATCGGGTGCTCATGAGTAGTTTGACCCAGTAGTTATAATCAAGGGTCACACCGATTAGATAGTGTTTTTTTGTTGGGTGGTGACTAATGGGTGTGTATAACTAAACCCATGAATTAGTTAAAGAGAACAGCATATGCAATTTTAGAACACTCCCTCTCACCCTATCTCTCATCTTTCATACAGTAATTTGTGTGGGAAGGTTTTTGTGCTATGAATTAATGCGTTGTTCAATCTTTGTAATACCCCAAAATCGTGAGTATTAAAGTGTACGTAATCTATTTTTTGGTCGTTCAAAAAGTAAAACATAATCAGGTTTGTTTTCTTGTATTATTTTAATATATTTATGAAGCTATTCTAATAGATCAGATTAATAATGAGGGGAGACATAATCTCACTTGATAAATAGTCTCATGGGACTAGTAATGGATAAATTATTAATACTATATTCTCTTAAATATTATATATCTAATATTTTGTGGGATTAGTTATCAAATAGTTGCATTATTCTCTCATTACTTGTTGAATTCAAATAAAAAAAATATAATTCTATAAAATATATAATTCAATCTCATATCTCATCTGATCAATCAAACATAACTTAGGGTGCCAACTTATATACAGTAGGCCTAAACATAAAAACTATAAGTGAAACTGTTTAAAAATTGTAGGATCCTTTTGATCAAACAAGTAAAGAATAAATGCGAAGAGGTGAAATATGCAAACGTGATCAGAAACACAGAACGGAGAGAAATTAGGTTGGGAGAAAGAGAAGGCTAGCTGAGTTTGGAATATCGGTAGTATGAACAATGTCTCTTGTTATGAGAATCTCATCTCCCGAAAGCCTGACTATCCCCCCTATTTATAGCACTCAGAGGAACTATGTTAGGGTTCGGATAGGACTCTTTAAGAGATCAAACCGAATCATGAGA
>JAULJZ010209328.1:0-18793 GCA_032270985.1 Heliamphora pulchella | reverse complement strand
TTCTTGAAACTTTTCGACAAGTTTCATAAAAGTATTAAACTATTAAAATCATTATAATTTTCGTTTTTCATGAAAATTGCATACATCATTTTTTACGGTCACGAGTCGATTCAAAAACCTTTTTTTTCCGCTACGCGGCTCCCTCTCCAACAGTTCTTTGATGTCCAGGTGAGTGAGAGAGCTTCTCTCTGGAGTCGCATGCTTGTGTTGTTGCTCGTGGATCAGTGTCGTGAGAGCTTCAGTAATGGAGATGTTGGCATCGACAGGGTAATGCGGTGGTATCAAAGTCAGTGGTTATCTGGTGATCGTCAGAACTTGGGTCAAGTTTGAGTGTGGAGCTTGTGACTGCTTGTGATCGATGTCGGAGTTTGATGTCGTGTGTTTGGACTTGTAGAGATGACCCTTGGTGTGCATGGTAAGATGCAATTGAGCCAGTCAGTGGTGGTGAGAATGAAGGGGTAGTAGTCTCTATGTCTTGTCATGGAATAGAGCATGTCTGAGATCAAGTACCGTGATGGATTGATCTTGTGTGATGCGTTTATTGCCAAAGTAGTTTGTGATCAGTGAGAGTTGTGTTTTGAGGATTGATAGCGTGAGCTGGATTTTAATCTAGAGTTCAGGGATGTTTCCTGGATGGCAGTGGTGCCAGCGGCACTTTCCCGTGTGTGCAGCTTGTGTGGGGGTTGAATCTTCCAGTCGTGTTTGCCTTGTGTGACGATGGTTGTTTTCTTGGTATCAGTTTTGTGACCACAGGACTTGGATTTCAGTTGCTGGGGTATTTCTGCTGTTGTACAGTGTTGCTGGGTTTGCATCAGAGATTGTTGATGGTTGCGGGATAGTGATTGGTTTGAGTTTCACTGTCGAATTTTGGGGACGAAATTCCTTTAAGATGGAGATAGTTATGAGACCTTGACCTATTTCATTTTTGGAAAATGAAATAGGCATTGATGGAGTAAGAGTTAAACATAACCTTGGTGATGTTGTGGGTGAATGTTTTGAGCTTGGATACGCGTGAAAGATATGTTCGGAAAAGAATACGAGATATTCGGATCAAAATAAGTGAAAAGCATGTGAATAAAAGTGACATACATTCACTAAGTTGGTCATAACTTTTTGTACAAAATGAATTTTGGTATGAGGTTTGAACCATTGAAAAGTAGATTTCCGGTGCTTCAGTTTGAGAACACAAGAATGACCCTATTTGGAGTTCGGACGAGGGAGATATGCTCGGTTGAAGTTGGGCTAATAGTGCAGTCGCGGAGACCGCTTAAGCGGTCTTTCGACAGATCGAGCGGTCTGTATCGGACAGAAGCTATAAGTTACGGGTTTTAGGTTAGATTTCTCAATTTCCACCTTCCTCCTCTTTCTCTAAAGCTAAAGGGTGATCTAGGGTTTTGATTTTGGAGCTCCTTGGAGCTTTCCATGTCCGTTGGAGGGTGGATCCTTGATGTACTCGCTGCAGGCTTCAATTTCATCCGAATGAAATTGTGTTTTGGCGGCTTTGGCTTTTCACCGATTGGTAAAGCTTCGGGTTTGTGATCCTATGAGGTAGGATCCTAGACTGTATAGATGTTTAAGGGTGATATATGCAATTATAGGTGTTTTCACCGAGTGATATTGCTTGAAAATGCTTTAAAGGATGTTTTTCATGTTTAAACCACGTTGTTTGGATAAAAAGCATGTTGTTCGCTTTTGGTTGGTTTATTACATGTTATGAACTTGTGGATGTTCATAGTTTTCCAAATTGGTGTTTATGTTCAAGAAATCGGGTTTTTGGTTTAAAATCATTTTTCGTCATTTTGGTTGGATGAAATCGGATTTTGAGAATCCCTTTTAGGTTTTGATAGTTTATATCGAAGCTATGTGGTTGTTTTGGGTTGGTGTATACCCGTGCGTATCAAAACAGGTGTTTAGAGGCTTGATTTTTGGGTTTAAACAAGTTTTTATGTTGAAAAACCTGCTGTTGCTGTTTCTGAGAAATCGAAACTGGTTTGAGACCGATCAAGCGGTCTGGGCAGTTTTGAGGTTTTTGATGTTTTTGGATCTAACTTTCCTCGTGTGATGTTTATCCGATGGAATTGTGAGGTCCTATGTTTTCTAAATGGATTTTCAAAAGATGGTCTGAAAACGGAGTTTTGAGAAAACTTTGAGAAGCATGTTTTTGGAGGTTTGGAGCTAACCTTTGGGGTTGAGTCTCAACTTTTAAAATGTTTTGGATGTATGTTTTACATGCTTATGGATCTCCATGTTGATGGATGTTGGATCCCTTTTTATACATATTGATGTATAACTGTTTTTGTGAAAATATTTTTCGTAGTTGTTGAGCTACGGGTTGGTTTTGAAATGATTCTCTAGATGTACTGGGATAGCTGATATTTGGCACGAGTTGCCCTCGGTGTAAGTCCAAAAACGTGGGCAAAATAAGTGCTTTGTACCTTCGGGTTAGTCCCCATAAATTAAGCAGTTGGGTGCTCTGTACCCTCGGGTTTCAGGCCCGTAAATTGAGTGGTTACATTGTGGTGCTTCGTATAGAACTTATGTTTATCTAACCGGTCTCATGATGTATGGGGATTAGATAATGGACAGGGGTCTATCGTTGATACCTCTGTCTTGTGACGTAGTCGGTACATAGGAATCATTTACTTTATCCTCGGCTGCGTGTTTCGAGTGGATATTGTTTTATCTTTCTCCTCGGTGGTGTAGCCCGAGTGGAGCATACTGTTTTACTACAGCTTACTATTTTATTTTCCTCAGCTGTGTGTTCCGAGTGAAAAATATTTTATCTTTTCTCGGTGTATGATCCGAGTGGGAAAGTAATATTTTGGTTACTATTTTTCTTCAACTGTAAAACGTTGTTTTGCATTGTTTAAATGCTTGGTTGTGGAGGAAAAACTGTTTTGGAGGTTTAGGAAAAAACTTGGGGTTATATGATGTAAACCCTTTTCAGCTTTGTGGTTGAGTTGGCTCCCACTATATGATATGCATGGTTTTGAGGATGAAAATGTGGAGTTTTATGAAATAAAACCATTTTGAGGCTTATGTTAGCTTGATGGAAAAATTTGTGATTTTGGGTTGGAAAAACCTTTTTGGCTCTTGTGGTTGAGCCTGCATGCTTGTGATTGCATATCATGCTTTACAGCTTTACTGTCTTTTCCTATTGGGCTTCGGCTCACAGTGTGGGATTTTGTTAAAACCTTTTTCAGGTGAACGTGATCTTGTCGGTTGACTCGGTGATGCCCAGAGGTGGCTATGGACAAGACTGATGTTTTGTCTTTTTAGGTAGCTTATACCTGTTTGTATATGTCTCATGTTTATTTGTAACATGTTGTAAATCGTATACTATTCTTATAGATATATGCATGTTTTAATGTTTTTAAGAGAATCTTGAGTTGGTTGTTGTTTTTCATAGTTTCTTACTACGGTTTTCATTGTTGGGATCAACGGTTTACAAACGGGATTTTCAAATGATTTATACTTTATTTAAATTCTTGTGCTTCGAGAAAAATTTTTGGTACGGCCTAAACTTCTTTTAAATGAAAAGATTTTCTTATCTAAAATTTGTATTTGTTTTTTTCTTTTACAAAAGTTTTGGCCTTGTTTGGCTTTCTGGTGTTAAATCCCTTTTGTTGGGCAGTTTGGGTGGTTGTTCTGTGGCTTTTCGCGTGACCCGAAATTTGGGGCGTGACAATAAATTTACAAATAAATAAATTTATCTATTTATATATTAAACAAATGAATAACAAATGAATATCAAATAGATAAATCTGTTAACATGGTATTTTTTATAAAAAAATTACACAATTGGACATTGAGCGTTAAATTTTTTGTTAATGAGCCTTGCGCGTTAAAACTTTTTTTTTTTTTTGGACCTTTGGGTTAAAGTCCCTTTATCATATAAATGTCTCTCTCAACATACACTTGCATGTTCGTATGTACACGTTGATATAATATGGCATCTTAGGAGCTTTCGTGCATTGATGTTGATTGTAAAAATTTGAAATGGAATGACAGTTTTTATATATTAGCTTCATGAAGTTAGGGTTTATTTGTTAGAAGAATTCAATATTTATGATGCTGGTTGTGATGTTTGAAAGGATTTTTTTTAAGACCTTTTTGTAAGGTGTTTTATAAAATTAGTTAATTTTTTTTAATTTTTTTGACAAACTAAATTTTTAAATATTTTGTTACTCTTAGTAATTATTTTGTATTTTATTGTTGTTCAGAGTTAATCTTGATATAAGATTGTATTAGAAAATACTTTTAAGCACAGACAATTCGCTAGTATCATAATATTGGAGAACTTATAATATAATATCAGAAAAACTATATTTACATTTGAATGAAATACATAACAATATAATCAAATGAGCAATTAAGATTTGAGCAGTAGGCAATTACTTGTCAATTTTTAAAATTAAATAAAATTTTGGTTTTTTTAAGAAAAAAACATAAACCAAAAAGACATTAAAGCACAAAAAATTAACCACCGTAACTAACCTTCTCGCCATTGTTGAGTTGTTTAAGTTATGCAACTCCTGCATTACGACTCAAGAATTGTTATAAGGAGAAGCATGAAGACACGCGAATAAAGTACTCAATTACTGTTGAGATCTTTGGCAACTTCAAGAAGAAAAATAAATTACAAAAAAAATAAATTGTAATCGACACGTAAAAGTGCCGATTTTATTTCGCAAAATACACTATGATAATCCTCAAAAATATATTTAATAAATTATTTTGTAGTGTTTTTGTCTACAGCATCATTGAGAGGGGCTTAGAAGAGAAAATGGTGTAAAACGGAACAAAACGGAGAAGAGGAACAAAATTGGAATTTTTGAAGAAATTGCGTCCAGACAGATAAATCTAGCGTCCAGACGAATTAGGCCCAATAAGAATCGTGTCTGGATGGAAAAGTTTCTGTGATAATTACGTCCTGATGGACGTCTGGACAAAAAAGTGTCAAAAAGAATTGTGTCTAAACGAAAAATAAAAGCATCCGGATGGGGCGCGCAGATTGAATTTCACTTGGAGACTGAAATTGTGGCAGAAACCTCACCTATAAATAGGAGGGCAGAGTTTTGAAATAAAGAATCTTGGATTTTCAGAAGGTGATAAACTGAGGGAAGCTAGGAGGCTAATATGGAAGGCTTGGGATGTGTCAAGAAGTCAAAGACAGAGACTCGAGGCATTGTTCTTCTTCAACTTTTCTTGCTTTCTAGTCGCAACATGAGCGGCTATGCTTTTTATGTTCTTAAGAATGATGAATCCCTAGACGTCATTTTTAGGAGTAGTTTAAACTCGTACATTTATTCTTTATTTTAGATTCAATTCGTTGTGTGATTTGAGACGTTGATGTTTTGGTCAACGAACTTTTAATTTAATTATTTAGTTCCATTTTTACTCTTTGTGATTGTGAAATCGAGATCATACAACTGTTATTTTCGTGCTTCGATAGTCAAATATGAAATACTTTATACTTTGTTAGGGCGGGTCGTACTCCAGACAATCCGTGCCAAAAGCTTAGATATAATCTGCCAACTTTGGATTCAAGATTATCCTCTTGATAATCCTTATCGGTCTTGTAGTCACGATAGGATTAGGTTGAATCGAATAAACAAAAGCTAGAGTTTGAATGAAACTAAGAACCACTGGCTAGGGAGGATTCTAAACCCTTAAGAATCCATTTTTCATTCAAATTCTAAATCTTTGACTTTCCTAGCTTTTTAGTTTAATTAGAATTATAATCAAAATCAAACTCATTTGTTCTAAAAGAAAATCAATAATTAAATATTTATAAATAAATCATAATAGCATTCAAATTCCTGTGGATGATATCCGGACATTAGGCACTATCCTACGGGTTAGTAGTTAAACTAAGGTTTTAAATAATTATTTTTGGTATAGTACGACACGAACTAATTTTTGGCGTCATTGCCGGGGATTAAATCACGATTAAGATTTATTCAGTAAATATTGTTACTGATTTTCTGGTTATTATAATACTGTGGTGCATTACAAATTTTTCTTTTTCAAGTTTTTCAAAAATTAACTATAACTAGGAGTTGGAACAAACAGGCGCAAGGACAAGCAAGAAGATCATCTTTGTCCACGCACTGAGTTTTAATTTTGTTTTTTCTTTCAATAAGAGAAACTAGATTTAGAAAGCTTGTAGACCATCCTCGGTATTTCTTTTGTGCATGCTCGGCCTCTGATCTTCCAGTCCAATTTTAGCTCCCTTTGACCCTGAAATTGAACGCACTTTTCTGACAGCCCTAAGAGCTTTACTCAATTCACACACCGTACCTACCACCATGGCTGACCAACAACAATAGGTAAACCCTTAGATCAAATCTCTGATCGAGTACTTTACTCCTTTAGAGTACGTGTCACCATCATGCATCCAACCGCCAGCAGTTGGAGCCACGCACTAAGAGATTAAAACCAACATCATTCAGATGCTTCCATTTTTTTGCGGTCTAAGTAATAAGGATCCCTACAAGCATATTGATGAATTCCTAGAAATTTGCTCAACGGTGAAAATCAGTAATTTCTCTGATGATGCCTTTAAATTAAAACTGGTCCCGTTCTCCCTCAAAGATAAAGCCAAACACTGGCTTAACTCTCTAGAACCGAACACAATCACTACTTAGGCTAAACTTCAACTGGAATTCCTAAACAAATATTTTCCTATAAGCAAAACCAACCAAATTAGACATGCCATGACTAGTTTTACTCAGCTTGACGGTGAGATGTTTTATGAAACTTGGGAACACCTTAAGGATCTTATTAGAGGTTGTCCTCATCATCAGGTGCCAAAATGGTAGTTAGTCCAGTGTTTTTATGATGGATTGACTCCTCAACATCGTCAATTCATAGACGCCTCTTGTGGTGGAATCTTTATGTTGAAAAACTAGAATGAGGCTTGGACTCTTTTTAAAAGCTTAGGTGAAAACTCACAACACCAAGCCTTAGCTTCTCGTATAGACCGATCCATAGTTCCTTCCACCTCAAAATCCCGAGGCATGTACGATGTTTCTCAGAGACCCGACCTAGCTGCCACCCTGACACAGACTCTGAGTCAACTTTTGTCCAAAGGTTCAGCTGCAGCACCTGCTGCTTAATCCCCCGCCCTTACAGGTCCATGTACATTGTGTGCCAATCTGGCCCACTTTGTATCCGACTGTCCATCTGTTACACAATACCTCGAGTTTGTGCAAGAACAAGTTAATGTAACCCAGGATTTCTCCTGCCTGGGTAACGATCCTTTTTCGAATACCTACAACCCGGGCCAGAGAAATCACCTGAACTTCTCCTGGCGACAACCCAATTAGGGGAACATGCTAGCACCACCCACGAGACCGGAGTTTTCTCCGGGATACAGTTAGCCATCCTATCCAACTCTTGTCCAACAAATCGCACCTCCACCACCACCTCGAAACATTGTGTTCGAGGACAAGATTTTGAAAGCTTTACAAGAACTTGATACGAGAACTCAACTTTTAAGCTCTCATTCTCAATCTATTGCAAAGCTCAAGACACAGGTAGGTCAGCTAGCTGCTGCTATGAGCCGACGAGAGGACGACAAACTCCCCAATCAACTAGTAACTAATCCTAAAGGTTAGTTTTCCGTAGGGAGTCAGTCAGCTTCTTCTAGTGGCTTTCATGAACAAGGTCAGGTAGTCATTACCTTAAGGAATGGGCGAGAGCTTGAGACTTGACCCGAGAAGTCTGCACCACTCGTAGTCCCTAGTGACCCAAAGCCATCTGATGGCTCCAAGACTGACCCAACTTGCTCATTTCCTACACCATTAGCATGAGCTGACACACCTTCGCTTCCTCCTACAGCATCCCACAAGCTACTGATGGCTCTTGTTCCATCTCCATCCGAGTCTCGTGTTTCTTTTCCTATGCGCCTCGATAGGCTGCACCTTTCAAAAAAGGGGATCTGCACTCGAATACATGCTTGATCTCTTCAAGCAAGTCAAGATTAATCTCCCACTCCTCGATGCCATAAAGCAGGTTCCGTCTTACACTAAATTTCTAAAAGATCTTTGCACCCAAAAGCGTAAATCTAGAACCAACATTCCTAAAAAAGTCCTTCTCACCGAGCAGGTTAGTGCTTCCATAGGACACGCTACCATCCCCAAACTCAAATACCCAGGACTCCTACCATTTCTTGTGTCATCGGTGATCACTTGATCGACCTCGCCCTTCTTAACTTTGGAGCTAGTGTCAACTTTCTCCCCTACTTTGTATATGAGCAGTTTGGATTAGGAGAGCTCAAACCGACACCGGTCACACTTCGGTTAGTTAATCGGTCCACTAAAGTTCCTTACAGAGTCATTGAGGATGTACTTGTCAAAGTTGACAAGTTTCTTTTTCCTGTCGACTTCATCGTTCTCGACACCAAGCCCGACCTTCTACCTAAGCAACAGACTCCTGTCATCCTCGGCAGACCCTTCTTAGCTACAGCTAACGCGTGTATAAATTGCGGTACATGAGTGATGGATGTCTCCTTCAAAAATATAAAAGTGCGTTTAAACATCTGTTATGCCTCACAGCAGCCCCAACGGCATTCCGACTATTTTACAATCGACATAATCGACGAGGCTACCGAATCAGCACTACCCTTTATATTCGGTGATGATCTGTTAGAGACATGTTTAACACACTTTGGAGCCGACACCTTCGACGTCGAGCGGTCCATGAGTGAGGCCACTTCTCTCTTTGAGTTTACTAGCTATCTTGACACTCCACTATGGGGGTCTGAATTTGAGCCCCTACCATCTCTACTCTCCATTCCTACTATGCCCTCTCTAGATTTTCCACCAGACCTTGTGCTAAAGCCACTCCTAACTTCGGTCAAATACGTATTTCTAGGGCCCAATAGCACTTTACCCGCCATTTTCGCCTCTAACTTGACTCCCGACCAGAAAAGTCGAGTAGTTGAGGTTTTAAAAGCCCATAGAGGAGCCATTAGGTGGTCTGTCACCGACTTAAAAGGAGTTGGCCATTCTATTTGCATGCATCGCATTCACTACGAGGACAACGCGAAACTGACCCGTAAAATGCAACAGAGACTCCACCCAAACATGAAAGAGGTTGTGTTAAAAGAAGTCGTGAAACTGTTAGATGCAAGTATCATATACCCCATCTTTGACAGTAAGTGGGTGAGCCCAACCCAAGTCGTCCCTAAGAAATTCGAGCTCACCATTGTGCAAAATGAAACGAGAGAGTAGATACCCACTCACACCACAACCAACTGACGAGTGTGTATTGACTATCGTAAGTTAAATACTGCCACTAGAAAAGACCACTTCCCGCTGCCCTTTATTGACCAGATTCTAGAACGTTTAGTAGGTCAAAGTTACTTCTACTTCCTAGATGGCTATTCCGGGTATAATCAAGCGTTCGTCTATCCCGAGAACCAGGAGAAAACCACCTTCACCTGTCCATTTGGCACCTTCGCCTATTGACATATGCCTTTTGGATTGTGCAATGCACCCGCAACCTTTCAACGGTGTATGATGGCCATTTTCTCCGACATGATCGAGAAATTCCTAAAAGCCTTCATGGATGACTTCTCTATGTTTGGGTCATCATTTGACAATCGTCTCCATAATCTGACGAAGGTCCTCAAATGATATATGGAGATAAATCTGGTGCTTAGTTGGGAAAAGAAGCATTTGATGGTGCAACAAGGCATTGTGCTGGGGCACATTGTTTCAAAAAAGGGGATAAAACTTGATAAAGTTAAAGTTAATCTCATTTTGAAACTTTCTCCCTCTGTTTCTGTTCAAAAAATTTGTTCGTTCTTAGGGCACGCAGGTTTTTATCGTAAATTCATAAAAGACTTCTCTGAGATCTCCAAACCTCTATGCGATCTCCTTACAAAAGACGCACCATTCATCTTTCACGAGTCTTGCATTTGAGCAACTCCATGACTCCTTGTCCACTGCACCCATTTTGCAATCACCCAATTGGTCACTACCTTTCGAGATTATGTGTGATGCTTCAGACTACCCCATAAGAGCCGTTTTAGGTTAACGTGTCAATCGTCTCCCTCATGCCATCTACTATGCCAGTAAGACCCATATTGACGCATAGTTGAATTATACCACTACCGAAAAAGAATTACTGGCTATAGTCTTTGCACTTAACAAGTTTAGGTTCTACCTCTTAGGTTCAAAGGTCATCATCTACACCGATCATGCTGCCTTACGACACTTGCTGTCCAAGAAGGAAATCAAGCCCTGACTCATTCGCTGGATTCTTTTTTTGCAAGAATTTGATGTAGAGATCCATGATAAAAAGGGAACTAAAAATTTCATAGCTGACCACCTATTCCGCCTTATAGTTGCCCCATCTAGTGACTCCACACCCTTACAAGACTCGTTTCTGGACAGGAAACTCTTCGCAGTCACCGGCAATCATCTCCCATGGTATGCCGACATTATTAACTATTTGGCAGTTGAGCACATCCCCTCTTGTTGGTCTTCTATCGAGTAGGACCAATTTTTCTCCCAAATTAAATACTATTTTTGGGAAGACCCAAAACTCTTCAAATACTGCTCTGACCAGGTAATCCATAGATGTGTCTCCGAATATGAGGTAGTCAGCATTCTGACCTTTTGTCACTCTTTTGCCTGTGGAGGAAACTTCAGTGGCAAGAAGACTGCAGCAAAATTCCTTCAGTCTGGTGTCTTTTGGCCCACTTTATTCAAAGATACACAAAACTTGTGTCGACCACAATCTCCTCTCGAGGCATGATGCCCATAAACCCTATTCTTGTTATCGAACTCTTTGACGTTTGGGGCATCAATTTTATGGGACTCTTTCCACCATCATATGGTTACAAGTACATCTTAGTAGCGATAGATTATGTGTCTAAATGGGTAGAAGTTGTGGCAACCAAATCAAATTGTGACGTTCCGTCCTCCGGGCACGTCGGGACATACATAAGTATAGATAAGGAGAATATTCTAGCCATTCATTCATATTTACATATCGTAAATATTACATCATTAAGAGTTCTAAGTTGTTCATAAGTACATAGCGATTATAGTTTCACAAAAGGTTTACAAAAATTACAATAAGCACAGGAAATTTGATCAAAAAGAACAAAAGGAGAAGATTTAAATTTTCAGCAAGCATTGTTGGGGGTCCACTAGCTCTTTCCACTTACCATGTTCTTCAAAACCTTTTTCTTCTTCGAGGGAGAATTCCTCTAAGAACTCCTCCTCACATATGGCATGAATTCCATGAGCCAAAACTCAGAAAAAAAAAACTCTCAAAACTCTCTAACCAATCTCACAGAACAAACTTACCACAACATATTTCATACAACACTTAAAACATTTATAAATCAAGGAGACAGGCAAAGATATAAATACAGTAGATAGATAAGTATTAAACAACAAATTATGCAGTATTGAAGAGTGCAATGCAAATGCGTTTGCCCAACCCAATTATAAATCAAGCAATCGAATTTCAAGTGGTACTATTATGTTCCCGTACGTTAGGCTCCCATACACCAACTAGCGTTCATGATCACGGCGGCATATAGCGGGCGTTCGGCACAAGATATGGTACGGCTCGAGACTTACATGGTCCAAAGTCAATCATACCCAACACAATAATCTAAATGGTACCATTACGTTCCCGTACATCAGCATTCCCAATCACTACGGCGTATAGCGACAATTCGGTTCAAGACGTGATACAGCTTAAGACATAACACGGCTCAAGACGTGATACAGCTGAAGACATAACACGGCTCAAGACGTATATATCCCACTTTCGACACCCCCATCAACTAGGACTCACTAATCAAGATAAAAAGTCTAGCTTTTCCCACATCAGCCGTATCAAGATACAACTCAAAAATATACAAGGGATAACCCACGAGATGTCTCTAGTGCCACACTCACAATACTCATGATATAACAACTTATATTTTGAAGTGCAACTAACAATGGCATAATGTGCAACTAACAATGGCATAATATGCAACTAAGGATGGTAAATTTGTACAACCCAACATAGCATATGGTACAACTCATTAAAGCATGCAGTACAAGTATATGAAGCACAAGTCTTATAATTCATAAGACATGGATTCAACTTAGTGGCATGGATTCTAATTATCAAATAATTATTTTCATACACTAATCATCCAAGATAATTTAATTAAAGCCTATGTTTTAAGTCCCACAACATAACATGTCACTATACACTTACCAAAATTAAGGTAAATGTTCAAGTATCAATTTAAATATCATAACAGTGTTTTGGGATACCTAGGCATGGAGTTAAGTTCTGATTTTTGGACACCAATTAGATAACAATATTTTCTACAATCTTTATGTTTAACACTAAGGTCAGATCTTAGGGTAAATAGGTCATTTGTTTTGTTTAAGAGAAAATAATTCAGCACTTTACAGAGAAAAGTACATAATTTAGGCCTCCGTTAGTCTCGGTTTTGAGGCATCAAACCAAGGGTTATGGGTCTAATTTTTGAATATGTTGTAGTTTAATATATCCCCTACAAGTTTCATGTTTGGTGGTAAGGCTAGTTATTTGGAACACGTTAGAGATTTGGGCCACTTTATAAAATGGGTTCAATCAGCTATAAAAGGTTCAGTAGAACCTAGTTTCAACAGAGAATGCATAAAACTTTTGAGTGACCATCCGAGAGTATCTAGGTCCGATTTGTGGTCCATAAATAGTTTGATATGCTATCTACACTTTTCATGAAAACCACCTTCGGATTTGGTTACAAAAAACATAGATTTAGGGTCATGCAAAAACATTTGACAGAGAGCTCTGTTAGTCACAGATTTACAACAGTGGTTTTGAGGAGGGTTTTTACCTATCAAATATCTATATTTTAGGCTCATTATAGGTGAAAATCCAGATAAACATGTGGTCTACAAATTTCATGTTTTAACCTCAGCACGGTTCTCATTCTAACCTAGGGTTTTTATGTCTGCAATTCAGAGTAGTCAAAATCTGACACTATTTAGGAAAAATGGTATATCTTGAGTTCTACCCAATGAAATCACTTCACACCAATTATGTATGAAAGATAACTTCAAGACCTAGGTCTGGACATAAAAATTACACTTAGATCATTTTTTTATAACTAGTTACGATAAATCGAAGTTCAGGACATAAAGTTAAAATAGGCTAAAAATTAGGCCTTTTAAGGTTTTGTGTTCTAGCTCATGTTGTGTTAAGATTCGGTTTCATTTCTTTGCATGCACATATTTAAGACTAACATATATTTGTTTCAGCACTTTTAAAAACTACACAACCCATGGATACAAACATGGAAGCTCATTCTTCACCATAAAAACCATGAAAAATCCTAGTTTTCTTACTACAATTCCTTTTTAATCCATTTTTCGGTTCTTGTTTTTACATGTGTGTAAGGAGATGAGTTGAGGGAGATTTAAGATGATATTTGATAGAAATTTTAGAGGTTTTACTTACTTGTTTAATGACCTAAGGTAAGGAGAATGGCCTAGGGACTTGGATTTAATGCTCCCCCTGCTTCTCATTAGTTCCTCCTTTTCTTCCTTCTTCCCTCCTTTCTCTCTCAATCTTGTGAAACACTTAAACACTCAAGAAATATGGTGTCTCCCTCTCTATATTGCCAAAACATGGAGAGAGAGAGAGAGAGAGAGAAAGGAGGCAATATAGAGAGGGAGAGACCATATTTCTTGAGTGTTTAAGTGTTCCACGAGATTAAGAGAGAAAGGAGGGAAGAAGAAGGAAGAAAATGAGGAATTAAGGAGGAGCATTAAAGACAAGTCCCTAGGCCATTCTCTTTACCTTTGCTCCTTAAATAAGTAAGTAAAAGCTCTAAACTTTCTGTTCAATATCATCTTAAATCCTCTCAACTCATCTCCTTACACACATGTAAAAACAAGAACCGAAAAATGGATTAAAAACGCATTGTAGTAAGAAAATTAGGATTTTTCATGGTGTTTATGGTGAAAAATGTGCTTGCATGTTTGTATCCATGGGTTGTGTAGCATTTAAAAGTGCTGGAACAAATATATGTTAGTCTTAAATACATACATGCAAGAAAATGAAACCAAATCTTGACACAACATGAGTTAGAACACAAAACCCTAAAAGGCTTGATTTTTAGCCTATTTTGACTTTCTGTCCCAAATTTTTATTTATCATAACTAATTGTAGAAAAATGATCTAAGTATCATTTTTATGTCTAGACCTAGGTTTTAAAGTTATCTTTTATAAAAAATTAGTTTAAAGTGATTTTATTAAGTAGAACTCAAAATATACCATTTTTGCTAAAGAGTGTCAGATTTTGACCACCCTAAATTGCAGACATAAAAATCCTAGGTGAGAATGAGAACCAAGCTTAGGTTAAAACATGAAACTTGTAGCCAACATGTTTATCTTGCGTTCCTAAAAAATGAGCTTAAAATATTAATATTTGATAGGTCAAAACCCTCCTCAAAATCACTGTTGTAAATCTGTGACTAATAGAGCTCTTTGTCACATGTTTTTGCATGACCCAAAACCTATATTTTTAGTGACCAAATCCAACATTAGTTTTCATGAAATGTGTAGATAACATGCCAAACTATTTACTGACCAAAAATTAGACCTAGATACCCTCGGATGGTCCCCCAAATGTTTTATGCATTCTCTATTGAAAATATGTTCTGCTAAACCTTTTATAGCTGACTGAACCCATTTTGTAAAATGGTCAAAACCTTTAACTTGTTCCAAATAACTAGCTTACCACTAGACAAGAAACTTGTAGAGGACATATTAAAGTAGAACATATTCAAAAATCAGACTCATAGCCTTTGATTTGATTCTCCAAAATCGAGACCAACAGAGGCCCAAATTTTGTACTTTTCTCTATAAAGTGCTGAATTATTTTCTCTTAAATGAAATAAATGACCCATTTACCCTAAGATCTGACCTTAGTACTAAACATAAAAGTTGTAGAAAATATTTTTATCTAATTGCTGTCTAAAAATCAAAACTTAACTCCATGTCTAGGTACCCCAAAATACTGTTATTCTTTTTAATTTGACATTTAAATATTTACCTTAATTTGGTTAAGTGTATAGTGGCATGTTATATTGTGGGATTTTAAGTATAGACTTTAATTAAATTATGTTGGATGATTGGATTGTGGAAATGATTATTTGACGATTAGAATTCATGCCGTTAAGTTGAATCCATATCTTGTAAATTATAGCTTGTGCTTTATATATTTGTACTCTATACTTTAATAAATTGTACCTTAAGCTATACCATGCTTAGATACCAAGTTATATATAGTTGTATATGAGACGCATATTGTACATCATAAGCATTATCACATATGTATTTCGACTTATTAGAGTTCTTTTCGTATATACTATTGTGGGTTGGGATATATTAAAATTGTTCTTTTTCTCGGCTCCTAGTCTAGGGCGTTCCTGGTTGCCATTTTTGTAACTTTTTTGGGATATATTCTCTCTGATCGCCTCGAGTGTGTCCTCAGTGTTCAAAAAGAAAGATTTTTTTATTTATGAATACTGTTGGGCATCACGAGTTCGTCATCAACATTCTAGTTTTGATAATTTAGACTTTGGGTTGATACCAAGCGAGCATCTTGGTCTTAATGTTGGTAACCCTATAATACGTTCACCACGGCAATGATAATAAGTCTCATCACAACGATGACAATAAGTCCCTGATGCAATGACAATAAAGTTCATCACGACAATGACAATAAGTTCCTTCATGGCAATGACAAGAAGTCCCTGATATAATAACAATAAAGTCCCATCACAGCAATAACAATAAGTCCTTAAGTGACACTTGGCCCCACACCATTTCCATTTAGCAGTAAAATAGTTGCGGCATGAAGCTCGACGATGAATTTACTATTCGCAACAAGGCAATGATAGGTTTGGTGATCAATTACCCATAAAGTCTACTTTGGAGATTGCCGGCGTGAAACTCCTGTTTTTATTTTTGGATGAATGTTGGGTTGGGCACATACATCGCATCCATTGTATCACATTTTTGTACACTTGTTCTTATATATGCTTACCATGCTATAATTGTCAAATTTAAATTGTACTGGGTGTTATATGATATGAATAGTAAAATATTTTGTTGTGCGTTTGGTTAGAATAATTAGGGAGTTTTTTTCTAGGTTTTGACTCATGACATTCGTGCCACGAGTGAGTATGAAGAATACTTTGAGGAAATCACCCCCAAAGAAGAAGACAAAATTGAAGAACAGGGTGAATTGCAAGAGCAAGCAGACCCCGACAATGCTAGCTGAAGAATTGAGTTTTCACCTTTTGTTCTTTGTGTTCTATTTTCACGTGCTCATTGTAAGATTTTGTTAATGTTTTGAGAAACTGTAAGCGTTATGTATTTTTTATCCATTCAAAACTCTTAATGATGTAATATTTATGATATCTAAATATGAATGAATGGCTAGAATATTCTCCTTATCTATACTTATGTATGTTCCGACGTGCCCAGAGGATGGGGCATTGCACGAATGACCACAAGGTTGTGGTCAAATTCCTTCAGTCCAATATTTTTAGTCGATTTGGTTTTCTACGAGCTGTTATCAGTGACAATGGCCAAATTTCTTAAATAAATACTTCTCCACACTGCTTCGTCGATATTCCATCACTCTCACAAGGTCGCCACTCTTTATCATCCTCAAATTAGTAGCCAAGTCGAAATATCTAATAGGGAAGTCAAGAACATTCTAACTAAAACCGTCTGTCCTGATAAGAAAGATTGGTCCGAGAAGTTGCACGATGCCCTGTGGGCCTATCGCACTGCCTTCAAGACCCCCATAGGCATGTCTTTATATCATCTCATTTTTTGGAAAGTGTGTCATCTTTTAATTGAGTTAGAGCACCGAGCATACTGGGCCATCAAAACTTATAACTTTGATATGAATGCTACTAGTACCCACTAAAAACTTTAGCTCAACGAGCTCGAAGAAATTCGTAACGAAGCTTACGATAACTCTTGCACCTACAAAGCTCGAATGAAGGCATTTCACAAAAAATATATCCATCAAAAGTCGTTTGCACAGAATCAAAAGGTATGGTTGTTTAATTCCAAGTTACAACTTTTTCTGGGTAAGCTCCAATCACGATGTGGTGACCCACGTCTACCCACACAGTGGTTGCCAGCTACACAACCCTCGCTTGAGTAAGCTTCTTCTAGTCAATGGCTAGCATTTAAAACCATACATTGATGGTATCGCTGTCGACCCTGCTATCGAGTCCACCGATGTAACGACTTGATTTTTTTAAGCCTCTGGATTAAGAACGTTAAATAAACGAAAACTAGGTTTTCATATTAGGGTTAGATCAAGATTAAGATTCTCAAGGGATTAAGCCTAGAATAGGATCTCAAAATCAAAACACTAAATCATAAAGATATATCTTAACCTAAAAGAACAATCTAATTACTCAAAAATCAATAAAACCAAAATCCTAGAACCCTATAAGAGAAAGAAAAATTACAATTTGGTCTAAAATAATAACAAAATTTCATAAATGACCAAATATGAAAATGTTTACAATTAACAAGACTCTAAGTCTAAGGAGTAGGGAAATGAAGTGCCAACTCAATACTTAAGAAAAAAATATACGCAAAAACTTAATATTCTATAATTTTCATTAATTGTACTTTAACCTCAAATTTTAGGATAATTACACTTCTAGCCTAACACATCCAACAATTGATAAATCCATGCTAAGCTACACAGCTCTAACGAAAACACCATAAAATGCTATTATAATTACTCTAGAAGTCATTAACAATCTTAGTTCTGACAAATTGCACGTAAGTTCCTAAGGTAATCTTCATCTCTTCTCTACAACAAACATTAATTAATGAATAAGTATAGAAAAGTACTCGGTTTCAGATTACAAGATTAGTAACGAAAACTCACATAGGCTAAAATCCCCAAATTGGATTAGTACGAGGACGAGACTCTAAGATTCAAAGTAAAACCCTACAGAATATAGAATTTTCTAATACTGAATTCTAGAAATCGAAAATCATAAACAATCATAAAATTATAAGTTAGTCCAAGAAGATAGAGAAATTACAAAAAAGACAAACTGAACGCAAGTATAATTTTTTACAATCTTTTAATGAAATAAGAACGAAATCCACACGAGATTTAAACCTCGAACCCTTGAAGATCGTTGATATTAAAAATTTAAAACCTTATAACCACATAAAATTATAGGATCACAATCCTACAACTTGACCTAAGAAAATCATGATTTACGAAAAAGATTAGAAATAGAACCCAAATACAAATTTAAGCCCAACAATTCAAAATAAGCCCAATGCCAACAAAAGGCCCAAAAAAATTATAAAACCCAACTCTTTTAATTAAGCACAACTAATTTAGCTCAAGAAGAATTATAATTATAACTCATGAATTTAAGCACAAAGGAATTTTAAGAATGACCCAAATATATTAAGCCCAACCAGTTAGCCCATAAATATTAAGTCAAGCCCAATCCTAATTAAGCCCAACAAAAAGTTTAATTCAAGCCCAAAACAACATAAAACAAGCCCAACTAAAGAAAAATAGTCTTTGTCCAAAATTTGACCCAATTACTATTTGAATAAAATAATACAAAAATAATCAAAATAAACAAAAAAATCATTTTACCTTTGCATGGCATGTCACATGATATTTTTGATAAGTGTCCAAATTTTGCTAATTTAGAGAAAATCTCCATGATGATAAATCTAA
>JAULJZ010209318.1:0-18794 GCA_032270985.1 Heliamphora pulchella | reverse complement strand
CATTATACGCACGGATATTTTTCTTGTTGGTTTCGGTAATTATTTAATTTAATTTGAATGCCGATTTTGCCGTCGGGAACATTCGGAAATTAAATTAAATTAATGAGGGGCGATTTTGGTATTTGGCACACCTGGGGATTACTCCCTAAGATGCCAGTCCTAGGAGATGGCGGGTTTAATTATATATGTTAAGTATATCTCTTTATATCCTTTTAGGAAGAAGACGATATACTGAATACATATTTTTTGATATATTCATATATATCAAGAAAAGGCTAATTAAAAAAAACTTAATCCTAATTCTCCCCCTATAGCCACCGCCCCCTCTCCTCTTAGGCAATTAATTTTGCCTTTTGGAGATCATTGTGTGAGAAGAAACCAAAAGGAGGAAGAACATTTTGATCGGAATCGGTGTCCACACATCGTGATCGTCGTAGTACGTCCGGGTCATACGTGAGAAGGTTGTAAGGTCGTCTTCTACGTATTTGGAATTTCTAGAAACTTATCGACAAGTTTCACAGATGTATTAAACTATTAAAATCATTATAGTTTTCGTTTTTCATGAAAATCGCATACGTCGTTTTTTACAGTCACGATGTTGAAAATCGCATACGTCGTTTTTTACGGTCACGATATTGAAACCTTCAAAGTTAGGCTTGTTGCTAATGGGTTCACTCAGAAAGAAGGGATCGACTATGAGAAAACTTTTTCGCCGGTAGCAATACTTAAGTCTAACTAGATTCTCTTATCCGTTGCCGCATATTTCGATTACGAAATCTGGCAAATGGACGTCAAAACAGCTTTCCTTAACAGAAGTCTTAACGAGTGTATCTATATGATATAACCAAATGAATTCATTGTAAAGGGCCAGGAGCACATGTTGTGCAAGCTTAAGAGATCCATTTATGGACTTAAGCAAGTATCGAGGTCTTGGAACACTCGGTTTGATCAAGTTATAAAGTCTTATGATTTTGATCAATGTTCGAATGAGTCTTGTGTGTACAAGAAACGTGACGGAAGCGTGGTGATCTTCCGTGTACTTTATGTAGATGATATCTTGCTCATCGGCATTGATGTGGGGGTATTATATACGATTAAAGTATGGTTATCTGGACAGTTCGTTATGAAGGACTTGAGAGAAGTCAGTCACATCTTTGGGATCAAACTTTTACGAGATAAAAAACAAAGGATGTTGGGTTTATCACAAGCAAAGTATATTGATGATATCCTTGCTCATTTTAGCAGGTAGGATTTCAAGAAAGAATTTTTCTCTTTCAGGCATGGAATCACTCTATCCAAGGATCAGTGACCAAAGACACCTGATGAGATAGAGAGGATGAAGGCGGTTCCTTATGCTTCGGCAGTAGGAAGCCTCATGTATGTTATACTTTGCACTAGACCCGACATCTGCTTTACCGTTGGCATGGTTAGCAGATATTAGTCTAACCCAGGGCAGGAGCATTGGACTGTGGTAAAGAATATAATCATGTATCTGAAAAGGACTAAAGATTATATGTTGGTTTACCAGGCAGACAGTCTAGTACATTTAGGATACAGAGACTCAGATTTCTAGTCTGACAGGAATTCCCGTAAGTCTACCTCAGGATATGTGTTTACCTTAGGAGGTGGAGCTATAAGTTGGAGTATCAAGTAGTCCTGCACTGCTCATTCCACCATGGAGGCCAAGTATGTGGCAGCTTCTGAAGCAGCCAAAGAGGCCGTGTGGCTCATAAACTTCCTGATGGATCTAGAGGTGGTACCTTTAGTTCAATCGGCTATTACACTTTACTGTGACAATAGTAAAGCGGTTGTAAACTTGAAGGAGTCAATGGTCCATACAAAAGGCAAGCACATTGAGCGTAAGTATCACCTGATAGGAGAAATTGTACAGAGAGATGATGTTGCTATGACCAAAATTGCATCAGGAGACAACCTTGTAGATCATTTTACAAAGAGCTTACCGGCTAAGATTTTTGATAGTCACGTAGAGGGTATGGGAGTCAGATATATGGCAGCATGATTTTGAGTATAAGTGGGAGATTGTTATGGTTGGTATTGAAAATCATATTTTTAGTATTTAAAATTTTTTTTAATAAAATTAATTTTTTATTTTATGAGAAATTTTATGAGCAATGTATTTATATCATTTCTTTAATGTTATCCTTTTATGAGCAATGTCTGATATTCTGTATAGTATTTAATCTAGTGTACAGAGTACGTCTTGCACACAGAAGATCAGATTTTAGGTTCCTGCAGAATATAAGTTTTATGTTCACAATTTAGATGAAAATGGACATAACATCGGTACGACTGTAGCACAGAATCTTAGTAGGCCTGTCTTACTTACGCGGAACAGATAATAGTATTGTCTATTGTTCTGACTCTCTATGCTAGTACACTTTGTGTGTATTGAACGGGACATTTGGGATAATTAATTTTATACTGATTATATAAATTAACTCACACCCCAAGATTATTATAAATAGTGCTTATCCTCTTAATTCTAAAATAATTATTGACTTGCGTATATTTAATATTCGTTATTTTTATTTATTAGAGGGTGCGATCTTATATGGATTTATATTCCCGGTGAGTTGGATAGCGGTATTATTTATATGACAATTATTAATTATTGATGGAATTCATGCCCCGATATATTAGGATTGACGATACCCCTTTAAGGATACTTATAAGTTTTGATCGGCCTAAACCCTACAGGTGGATTTGATTATTCGGCGGTCAAATAAGTTAAGGGGAAGGACTTAAAAAATATCAAGATGTCGATTAAATTAAATTGTTAGTAATTAAATTTAATTGGCGGGTGTCAAAAATCTTAACGTGGGGAGAAATAATAAGTATTTAATAACAGAAGCTCAATGCAAGAAGGTCTTGAGATTATGGGTCAGAGTACAATTATAGTTCTTTAGTGGTGTGAACTATAATTCAGTGTTTTATAAAAATTGCAAAAACCGCTGCATGTCTTTCAATAATTGTAGAAACCTTTAGTAGGTGTCTGTGTTCCACTGGAAGTCTAACTCATAATTACTCTCTAGGTCACTGCTGTAACCCTATATATATGCAGGTAGGCTGAACCAATTTTTTGATGAATATATATCATTATTATTATGATATTATTTTTTTCTTTCAAGACATAAATATATCGGAGTTCTGCCGGTACGAGTTCTCGGAAGATCGTAGCCCACACTACGTTTGAGGATCGTGTAAGGGAATATAGTAGAAAATCTGATTGGAGTTTCAACTCGGAATCAAGTCGTAGTTGAAGATTAGATCGACAAAAGGTATTCTTCTAAATTAACTTTGGTTGCACGGGTTTTATTTTGATCGTTTGACGTTAAAAGTTTTATTTAGAGCCCAATTCGGAGTTTGCCTGTCTAGTTTTTTTTTTTACCGAAAATTATTTTCAAAAATAATAATCTTGGTAGTATTGCCTCCAATAGTCTTGACATCCATTTGTCAAATTTTGTAATAGAAATGAGCCGCAATGGATAAGAGAATACGGATAGACTTAAGTATGGTAACCGGCGAAAAGATTATCTCATAATCGATCCGTTCTTTCCTAGTGAACCCTTTTGCAACAAGCCTAGATTTGAAGATTTTTACCTTTTCGTCTACTTCCCTTTTTTCTTGTAGATCCACTTGCATCCGATGATTTTATCCCTTCAGGTGGTTCTACATGTTCTCATACCTGATTAAAATATGTAGATTCCATCTATGAATTCATAGCCTTTTGCCAAAGATCTGCTTCTTTGTCTTAGAGTGCTTTATTGTAGTTATATGGTTCGGTATCCAGTTCTACTAGGAGCCTGTCAAAAGACTCTCCCAAGAATATATACCAATCGGGTTGATGAACAATCTTCCCACTACAACGTGGCACTACCTGCGTCTGTGTACTTACAATAATGCGCTGCGCAGAATTTGATCACTGTGCACCATTACCCACATGTTTGTCTGGCATGTTAATGGTAGCACCCTAATCTAGTTTAAGATCTGCACATGTCCCGATAATCCTCCCACTACAATGAGACAATGGGATATTAGTGACTTGTGGTTTCTCTTATGTTCTATTGGTATTTTCTCTCAATTCTTCAAGAACAATTTTACTTTTAGGCTTATGGGCCATAATATAATCTTCTTCCAAAAATCAGGCATTGGTGCTAACAATGACCTTCTGATCCTTAGGATTGTAAAATAAACCACAATTCATTTTCTTGGGATACTCAACAACGAAACAGACTTTTGTCCTCGATTTCAACTTACCCGCATTCTCTTTCTGCACATGTGCTGGATACCCCTAAATCCGAATATGTTTTCGACTAGGCTTATGCCCGGTCCATAATTTTGTGGTAGTAGAAGGTGCTGACTTAGAATGTACCAAGTTCAGAATATAAGCTGTTGTCTCTAATGCAAGTCTCCAAAACGAATTAGGTAATTTCAAATAACTCATCATCGACCTTTCCATCTCCATAAGAGTCTTATTCTTTCTTTCTGCTACACCATTCTGCTGTGGAGTGCTCGGTGTAGTCAACTGGGATATAATCCCATCCAACAACAAGTAGTCCCTAAACTCTCCAAAGAGGTACTTGCCACCACGATCGGATCATAGCTAGTGATTTGATACTTTTACCCAGATGCTTCTCCGCCTTCGTCTTGAATTCTTTGAATTTTTTAATACATTCAGACTTAAGGTGCATCAGGTAAATGTATCCATACCTTGAGTAGTCGTCAATGAAACTGACGAAGTGCTCAAAGCCTCCACTAGCCCGGATAGTCATAGGACCACATACATCATAGTGAACCAGTTTTAACAGTTCTTTAGCTTCATAGCTTTTGGCCGAAAAGGGTCTCTTGGACATCTTATCCTCTAAGCAGGACTCACAGACTGAAAGTGCTTCCACTTCCAATGAACTCAAAAGTCCATCTTCTATCAGTCTATTTATGCTTTTTAGATTAATATGACCTAAGTATAAGTACCAAAGAAACATTTAGTTCATTAAAGAAGGATCCTTTCTCTTACATGGTAAATTAGATGTGTTATTCAATTCAGTCAGTTGTAGTGTAGGAGAGATAAAAGATATAACATACAGATCATCCACTAATGTACCAGAATAATTAAATCGTTTATTATCTTTAATAATCACAGAGTTATTAAAATAAACCAAATATCCATCTTTAACTAATCTACAAATAGAAATTAAATTTCTTTTAATAGATGGTACATATAGATAATCTCTCAATAGTAAAACTCTATCCCAACTAAAACTGAGAGTGATATCTCCTACTGCAACTGCTGCCACCATGGTATTATTACCCATATGCAGGTAAATTTTTTCATCACTAAATTGCCTGGTTTCCTTGAACTCCGGCAATGAATTGTAGATATGATTAGTGGCTCTCATATCTACACACTAGGTACCAATAGATAACACTGCTGAACATGTTTTTACAACTAGGGACACTGCTTTTTTTAATGTCCTAACTAGTTATCGTGATAGCACTTGCCTCTTAGCTTTTTCACACTAATTTTTTGCCCCTTAGCTGCTTTTAGACCTTTGCCTCCATGTTTCTAAATTTTTTTTCTTCTTCTTGTCTTTCGTCTTAGAGGAAGAACCTTTTTCAGCCATATGCATACTACATGGCTTCCTAAGAACTCCATCAGCTGCTTGAAGTTCTTTAAGAAGTCCTGCCAATAAAAAGCTGAGCTTATTCATGGAATACTTTAGACAGAATTGCTTAAAGCTATCAGGCAGCGATTGGAGTATAATATCGACCTGGGTTTCTCCATCAATCTCAGCTCCTAGGATCTCCAGTTCATTCAGAAGATTGATTATTTTTAGAATATAATTCCTAACTAGGATGCCTTCATCCATGCTTGTATTCATCAGAGATTCATGGCCACCTGCCTAGCAGCACGATTTTGATCCTCAATATTTTTTTGAGGTTAATAATCATGCCATAGGCACTGGGTATAGACTGATGTTGATGCTGGAATACATTTGACATTGAAGTCAAAATGTAACAGCGAGTCATCTAATTCGCTTTCTGCCACTTCTAATAAGCACAAATTTCCTGTTCGGTCGCCTCCTCATCAGGTACTGGTGGACAATTCTCATATAATACAAATTTATAGTCTTCGGTAGTTAAGAAAATATCCAAGTTCCTTTTTCAGTCTACATAGTTTGCTCTCTTCAGTTTGTTTTCTTTGAGTATGGTCGCACGTGGATTGAAAGCTATTTTAATATTGAGAATCACATAATTAAAAACCATTAATTATGACGAGCAAAACATTTGAATTTTTTTTTAAATTGGTTCCCTCTACTATTTAAAAAAAGATTCGCCAGTAGCTTGGTGCCCATTGAATAGCATGCTCGATAGGAGAACGTCTACTATTCATCGTTTATGCAGACATGCCAATTCCTATTAATTTTATTATCTAGGTAACAGACTGTGTGCCAAGTAAAATTAAATAACTGACGTAGCTTTGATCTAGAAAATAATAATAGTGACTCAGATGGAGATAGTACTATTATTTACAGTTAAGTGTTAACTACCACCTAATCTCAAATCAATCGTTTCGCAATGAATTCTTCAGATGGAGAAGTGATTCACACTAACGATTATCCAAAATTATCCCTGAAGAAAGTTTGTACCGGAGATACCACAATTAATTCTATCCAATGGAAAAGAAGGCCTTACTGCCAATACGCAGAATTAATTATATTACCTACGAACTAGTGATGAAAACCGTGTGATTTATCGGTGAATAAATTTCCTCTCTCACTTAGTTTTTTAAAATTTTTTGAGAGTTATAAAAACTGTTTAATTAAAATAAATTTATTAATTTTGAAAACCATACGATCTGAAAGATTTTAATTTTTTTAAACCATCTTTTTGTGTTTTAATTTGTAGCAAATAAAATATTTTAAAATTCTTATTTATTTAAAAAATTAATTAATTTTAAATAAAATTAAGAATCTAATTTTATTTTTCAAGTTACACATTTTTTTGAAATATAATAATTTATTAAAATTAAACTATTCCTTTTAATTAATTCAAAATTCAGAATAAATTTTTACGTTTTTTCAAGATATTCGATTTTAAGAAAATCATCTTAAACGTGTTATTTTGTAATAAAATAAAATATCTATTTTTTAAAAAAATTAATTTTAATTAAAAAAATTTTAATTTTATTTTTTCGTTACAAAAATTAATTAAAATCAATTTTTTTTGAATTAATTAAAATAAAGAGGAAATATAAAATAACAATATATATCATTCACGTAATTAAATAATATAAATGCAAGATATATATGTTCCGATTTTATGATTGAATCGAAACTTTATCGAGTTTCATCCTCTTGTTAAACAATAAACTTGATACCATTCAATTTTATCAGAATCAGCTTTCCTGCATTTGAAACCTGTCAGGAATCTTCATAACACAGTGTTATAATTATACAACACCATTAGAGTCCCAAAACCACCAAAACAATTGGCTATAATGGCCCAGCCATCGCCAGCGCCGTCTAAGCCGCCGCCTTCGCGCGGCTTTTGCTGCCTCATCTAACGTTCGTTTTTGCCTCATTTTTTTTTGAGAAATAGCTCACAAAATATGCTATTTTTCTGTCAAAAAATCAGAACGAAAACAGCCCCAAAAACTAGTTATGATGAGGGCCGAACAGCCCCCACTGCTACTGCCTAGTAGCCGCCGCCGCTGGTGCTTTTTGTTGCTCCTTTTGTGGTTGTTCTGGCTCTAATTGTTTGCTATTTTTAGTACTGATATACAGCCATATAATGCACTGAAGAACGCTGCAAAAACGTTTCCAAAAAGCATCAAAACGTTCCTGAAAATAACCCCCCCGCTGCTGCTTGTCGCCGCTACCGTTGTTTTTCATGCCACTTTTTACCGTTTTCACGACTTTTTGGACTATTTTTTAGCTATATTTCACTGCTATTTTATGCCTAAAAACCTTCTCAAAAATAGTTTTAAAAAACACCTCAAAAAACCACTGAAAATAGCTTGAACCATCGCCGCCACCGCTGTTTTTCGTGCCACTGGTAGGGCTGTTTTGTGCTGATTTTTTCGTGTTTTGAAAACTATTTTGATACTAATTTTTTAAGCCTAAGAACTGCAAAACATTTGCTGAAAAATCCGCCACAAAATCCATGGAAAAACCACCGCGATTTGTGGTCCGAAACACCCGAAATCACCGCTAGTGCCGCCGGTGCTTGTTCTTCGTATTCTTCGTATATTCAAACTTGTTCTTATATATATCGAACAATATCTAAAGAAAAAATAAAATTTTTACATTGAAATCTATGTTTCGAAAGCTCACCTATGTCCCGAATGCTCACAATCGATCTAAAAAACCTAAATTATCAAGATTAACCCTTGTGATTAAAAAAAATTAAATCATAATTCAAACTATTCAATCAAACATAAATATAACGATGATCAAAAAATCGGGATTAAAACACCTGCAAAATAAAGTTAGCACAGTTCTAAAACAATTTGATCCCTCAATTAAACCATATTAATTAATCCAAATGGCTCTGATACCAATTATTGGAGGCAAATTGTTAAGATCATTGATTTGGATATAATTTTTTCGATAAAAAATACTGAACGGGCAATCGCTGAAACAGGCTTCAGTTTAAAATTTTTTGATGTCGAACGATCAAAATAAAATTCGTACTCTCAAAGTTAGATTCAGGATTATACCTTTTGAAATCTAGTAGAATGACTTCGATTACTGCAACAACCACGAATGTGAATCATTCGAGTTGAAGCCCCAATAAAGTCTTTAATTGTATTCCTAGATGCTAGTCACGAACGTATAGTGAGTTACGATCTATCGTGATCTTGAACTTGCTAATCTAGCCACTTAGGATTTACGTAAAAACTCTAATTCAATAATGAATGTGGAATGTGGGCTAGGGTTTGTTGGGGGCAAGACTGCCAAAATTTTTGTTATTGCAAATGATTATCTAAAAATAAATAAATGGACGGGCAAACGCCAAAATAGGCACGAAGTAAAACTTTTGCTGACGAATGATCAAAATAAAACCCGTGCATCCGAAGTTAATTTAGAAGAATACATTTTTACCGGTCGAATCTTCAACTATAATTTGAATCCAAGTTAAAGCTCTTGTCAGATCTTCTATTGTATTCTCTTATGCAATTTTCGGATATAATGTGGGCTATAATTATCTGAGAACTCGTACCGGCAGAACCTAAACAGCTTTAGTCTTAGAAGATAAGTTATGAAACTAGTTCAGCCTACCCGCATATTTATAGGGGTACAGCAGGGACCTGAGGAATAATTATAAGTAATACTTTCAGTGGAATATAGACACGTATCAGCGATTTTTTCAATTTTCATAAAATACTGAATTACAGTTCACACCACTAAAGAATTATAACTGCACTCTGACTCATAATCTCAAGACCATATAGCATTGAGCTCCTGTTATTAAATGCTTATCATTTCTCCCCACGTTAAGATTCTCGATACCCATCAATTAAATTTAATTACTGACAATTTAATTTAATCAGCATCTTAATATTTCTTAAGCCATTCCGCTTAAGTTATTTGACCGTCAAATAATTAAATCCATCTGCAAGGTTTTGCCCGGTCAAAACTTATAAGCTTTCTTAAGGGGGTATCGTCAATCTTGATATTTGAAGACGTAGATTCTGTCAATAATTAATATTCACCATATAAATAATACCGCTATTCAACTCACCGAGAATATAGACCCATATAAGATCACACCCTCTAATGAATCAAAACAACGAATATTAAATATACGCAAATCAATAATTATTTAAGGATTAAGAGGATAAGCACTATTCATAATAACCTTGGAGTGCGAATTAATTTATATAGTCAGTATAAAATTAATTACCCCAAATATCCCGTTTAATACACACAAAGTGTACTAGTATAGAGAGTCGGAACAATAGACGACAATATTATCTATTCCCCATAACCAAGAGAGGCCTACTAAAACTCTGTGCTACAGTCGTACTGATATATGCTCATTTCCATCTAAACTGTGAACATAAAACTTATATTTTGTAAGAATCTAAAGTCTGATCTTTTGTGTGTAAGCCGTACTCTACATACCAGATTAAATACTATATAGAATATCGGACATCCATGCATACCATTAAGGAAATGATACACATACATTACTCATAAAGATTATCATAAAATAGAAAATTAATTTTATTAAAAATAAAATTAAGTACCAAAAATATGGTTTTCAGTATACCAACCATAACAGGGTTAGCATAACCGCGTATATATAGGGCTACAGTAGGGACCTGTGGAGTAAATATGACTTGAGCTTCTAATGTAATTATGAAAAGCCGCCTGCCCCTGAGACAATTTTATAAAAACCTAAATTACAATTCATACCACTATGAATCGTAATTGCATTCATAGCCATATTCTCAAAACTGATTATTCAAACTCCTATTATTAAATGCTTAACTCATCTTCTCACGTTAAAATTCTCGATACCCACCAATTAAATTTAATTATTAACAATTTAATTTAATCGGCTTCTTAAAATTTCTTAAGCCCTTTTGCTTAACTTATTTGACGATTGGATAAATAAATCCATATGCAGGGTTTGACCCGGTCAAAACTTATAAGCTTCCTTAAGGAGGTATCGTCAATCTCGAACAATCGGGATATGGATTCCGTCAATAATTAATATTCGCTATATATTTAATACTACTATCTAATTCACCGGTAATATTAACCCGTAAAAGATTGCACCCTCTAATGAATCAAAATAACGAATACTAAATATACGTGAATAATAATTATTTCGGAATTAAGAGTATAAGCACTCATAATAACCTTGGGGTGTGAATTAATTTATATAATTAATATAAAACTAGTACAGAGAATCGGAACAATAGACGACATTATTATCTATTCCCCGCAACCAAGACAGGCCTACTAAAACTCTATACTACAGTCGTACCGATGGTTTGTCCAATTCCTTCTAAACTGTGAACCGTAAAATTATATTCTGCAAGAACCTATAATCTGGCATTCTGTGTATAAGCCGTACTCTACATACTAAATTAAATACTATTCCTAATAAAAGACATCCATACATAATATTAAAGAAATGATATCGCATACATTGCTTGCTAAGATTCTCATAAAATGGTAAACAATTTTATTATAGAATAAATATAATACTAAAACCAACAAAATCCCTAGTTTCTTAGATAATGCCTAGACAACCATACTTTAACCATAGATAATGCCCCACATCGTTTTCGATAAGCAAGATATCGTCTACAAAAAGTACTAGGAAGATTATCACGCTTTTGTCACGCTTTCGTCACACTTCTTGTACACACATGACTCATTCGGACTTTGATTAAAATCATAAGACTTCATGGCTTGATCAAACCGAGTGTTCCAAGACCTCAATGCCTGCTTAAGTCCATAAATGGATCTCTTAAGCTTGCACAACATGTACTCTTCGCCCTTTACAATGAATCCGTCTGGTTGTATCACATAGATACACTCGTCAAGACTTTTGTTAAGGAAAGCTGTCTTGACATCCAGTTGCCAGATTTCATAATCGAAATGTACGGCAATGGATAAGAGAATCTAGATAGAATTAAGCTTGGCTACCAGCGAAAAGGTTTTCTCATACTTGATCTCTTCTTTCTGAGTGAACCCTTTAGCAACAAGCCTAACTTTGAAGGTTTCAACCTTCCCGTCTGCTCCTCTCTTCCTTTTGTAGATCCACTTGCATCCAATGAATTTTATCCCTTTGGGTGGTTCAACAAGTTTTTAGACCTGATTGCAATACATAGATTCCATCTCTAAATTCATAGCCCTTTGTCAAAAATCTGTGCCTTTGTCTTGAAGTGCTTCATTGTAGTTATTGGGTTTGGTATCTAGTTATGCTGGGATCCTGTCAAAAGACTCTCCCAAGAACGTATACCGATCAGGTTAATGAACAATCCTCCCACTGCAACGAGGCACTATATGTGTTTGTGTACTAGTAGTAACACGCTGTGCAGAATCATAACCCTGTGCATCAGCACCTTGTTCTTGATTTACACCTGTCCCGATAATTCTCCCACTACGACGAGGTAATGAAATATCAGTGACTTGTTCTTTCATTCTATTGGTATTTTCTCTCAGTTCTTTGAGAACAATTTTTCTATTGAGCTTGTGATCCATAATGTAATCCTCTTCCAAGAATCGGATATTGGTGTTAACAATGATCTTCTGATCTTTAGGATTATAAAATAGACCACCATTTGTTCCCATGGGATATTCCACAAAGAAACAGACTTCTGTCCTTGATTCTAATTTACTCGCGTTCTCTTTTAGCATATATGCTGGACACCTCCAAATCCGAATGTGTTTTAGACTAGGCTTACCTCCGGTCCACAATTCTATGAGAGTAGAAGGTACTGATTTAGAAGGTACCATATTTAGAATATAAGTCGTTATCTCTAAAACGAGTTTCCAAAACAAATCGGATAAATCTGAATAACTCATCATGGACCTTACCATCTCCATAAGAGTTCTATTTCTTCTTTCTACTACACCATTCTGCTGTGGAGTGCGAGGTGCAATCAACTGGGATGTAATCTCCTCTGATAACAAGTAGTCCTTAAACTCTCCAAAGAGATATTCTCTACCACGGTCGGATCGTAGTGATTTGATACTTTTACCTAGACGCTTCTTTGCTTCTGTCTTGAATTCTTTGAATTTCTCAAAGTATTTAGACTTATGGTGCATCAGGTAAATGTATCCATACCTTGAGTAGTTATCAATAAAACTGATAAAGTACTCAAATCCACCTCTAGTCTAGATTATCATAGGACCACACACATCAGAATGAACCAACACTAACGGTTTTTTAGCTATATAGCCTTTGGCGAGAAAGTGCTTCTTGGTCATCTTACCCTTTAAGCAGGATTCACAACTGGAAGTGCTTCCACTTCCAATGAACTCAAAGGTCTATCTCTTACTAGTCTGTTTATCATTTTTAGATTAATATGACCCAAGCATAAGTGCCAACGAAACGTTTGGTTCATTAAAGAAGAAAACTTTATCTTATATAGTAAATTCGATGTGTTATTCATTTCAATCAGTTACAGTATATGAGAGATTTGAGTAATAATATAAAAATTATCCACTAATATAGCAGAACAGATACCCCGTTTATTATCTTTAATAACCACAGAGTTATTAAAATAAATTAAATATCCGTCTTTAACCATTCTAGAAATAGAAACTAAGTTCCTTCTAATGGAAGGTACATAAAGATAATGTCTTAATATTAAAAATTGATCTCCACTAAAACTGAGAGTAGCATCTCCCACTGCAACTATTGTTATCTTTGTATTATTGCCTATATGCAAGTAAATCTCCATCACTAAGTTGTCAGGTTTTCTAGAACCCCTGCAAAGAATTACAAACATGATTAGTGGCTCCTGTATCTACACATCATGTACCGGTAGATAACACCGCTAAACATGTTTCCACAACCAGTGAACAAAAATTACCTTGTTTGTTCTGCCTTCTAAGAAATACTAGACATAGTTTTTTTCCAGTACCGTGTCTGTAATGACCCTTCTCGGGCCCTAGTATTAGTGACGGATAGTCCACAAGGCTATAGAGCACGGACGAGATTCAAAACACTAACTCGAATCGAAAACCCTAAGTTTAGCCCGGAAATCCCAAAAAGGTTCAAAACTCAGGCAACAAAATCTTAACACCCAGAGAGATTACTAACATTCTAAATGAAGTAAATATCATGAAATAATGAGTTAAAAATTAAAAATCTTCATAAATAGGGTAAAATGACTATTTTGCCCCTAATACAGTAAAAAGTTTTAAAAACTCAAATTTTGACACATGGATACCCTAAATTAAGAATTTAAGTACAATTAAGTAGTAAAAGACAAAATAACATAAAAAAATTCCAAAAATACCCCTTAGTGGCCGACCACCTTGGGAAGAGTGCCAAAAAGTGACTTTTTGCTTTCTTTTTAGCTTAAAATGATGACAAATCTATTAAATTAAGTATTATGATAATCCAATACTTGTTGAATAAGTAATATACATAATAATATAGTGTTATAGGTCAACAAAAGTAAACAAATCATTATTGAAGTTCATACAGAATAAAATAAGTCAAAAAAGTCACATATTGTCAAAATAACTTAATTTGACTTAAAAGACTATATCTATTTAATTAATTGCTATGGAAACTATGATAATACATGAGAATACTATTTTTATCATAAACATACTAAAATAATATGTCTCAGTAGGAAAAGACACCAAAAATATATATCAAATTAACTTTTAATGCATTTTCTTATACAAAATGGCACGCAAATGAATGCAAAACCCCTTGATTGATGTGGGATCAGGTTTTTGTCCTCCAAACAGCCCCCTAGCCGTATTTATCTTTTCCAAATCTGATTTTGTTCTCTCAAAACCATCACCATGTCAACTCAACCCATGTGAAGTGGAAGAGAAAAATGAGAAGAAAGTACCCTTAATTGAATTTTTGTCCTCTCCATGTTCCCTGGCCCTTTGCCTATATAAACTAAGCCTAAACACCTCTTCTCCCCTTCATATTTTCGTGTAAGAGAGGGAGACAAACCAGACCTCTTGCCCTTGAGTGTTTATGAGAGTTTGAGGAAGAAGAAAGGAAGAAAGGAAGGAGAAATCAAGGAGATGAGTTTTTCTAAAGCTAAGTTCTTCCATACCACCATCTCTTGAGCCCCCAAACAAGTAAGTAAAACCAGTAAACCTTGTGTCTAAGATCCCGCAAAATATCCCCCAACACATCCCTTTAAATACTCTAAGAATCGAGAACCAAAATCAAACCCAAAAGGCGTCGTAGTAACAAATTAGGGGCTGTTTTGTTTATGAATGATATGAGATGTTGTTGTGTGATGTTATCTTTGAGTTTGATGACCTCTAAGTGTTCTAGAGCCTTAATATTAAAGTCTAGAATACAAGCATGCAAAGAAATAAAACAAAAACTTGACATGGCATGAGTAGAAGACTTGAACCCTAAGAGGCTTAATTTTTGAGAACTTTGATGTTTCTGCCTTGAGATTCGAAATGCCATAACTCAATGTAGAAAATTGATCTAAGCATGTTATTTATGACCAGATTTATATTTTTTCGTTATCTTTCATCCAAACTTGGTTTCAACTAATTTGTATAACCAGAACTCAAGATATTGCAATTTTACCAAAGTGTGTTATTTTTCGACTGGTCAACACTACCAACTTAAAAATTCTATTTTAAAATGAGATCCGAACTTTGGTCAAACCATGATAGTTGTAGATAACATGCATATCTATTTACCCACCAAAAATGAGAACAAAATATTGAGTTTTGATAGGTAAAAACCCCTTTAAAAGTCTCTGTTGAGTTTCAACCCCCAAGGAACATTCTGTTACATATTTTTATATAGCTCAAATCCCCTATTTTTAGTGACCTATTCCAAACGTGGTCTACATGAACATTATAGCTAACATATTGAAGGAATTTCTTCCCAAAAATCAGATCTTAAAACCTCCGGATGATACCCCAAAATCATTTCATACTTTCTGTCCAAAACCGGCTCTGCTGAGTTTTGGTGGCTGACAGAACCTACTTTTTAAAATGGCCAAAAAGTCTAACTTGTTCCAAATAATTACCCTTAGCTCTAATTAGGAAACATGTAGGAGACTTGTTGAACTAGAACATACTAAAAAATGGGCTCATTTGGACTTAAAATGATACCCCAAAACCGAGACAAACATAAGCATAATTTTGGTAAAATATTGAGAAAAGTGCTGAACCATTTTTACTTAATATGAATTGTTCACCCATTTGCCTTAGGTTTTGGTCTTAGTGTTAAAAATGAGAGTTGTAAGAAATATTTTTATCTAAATGGTGTATAAAAATCATAACTTGATTCCAAGTCTAAATGTTCTAAAACCTTGTCGGCCCTTTTAATTTAATACTTGATTTTTTGCCTTAAAAGTTGCTAAGTGTATGTGTGAGTACCTTGTTGTGAGACCCGAGTTTTTGTACAGTGATCAATATGAGTTAGTTGATTAGTGTTTTAAGTAAATGTACGATGATTTAGAACTCATGCGATCATGTTGAATCATATCTTGAAAAAAATTGTAACTTGTGTTTCACATACTTGTACCTTATGCTTTGTGCGTTGTACCATGAATCTTGCCATGCTAGTTGATCTCATGCTATAGATGGTTGTATTTGAGATCCATACCATACATCATTGACATTGTCATTTGCATCCCGACATATTGGAGTTCATCTGTGCAAATCGTTGTTGGGATGGGCTGTATTGAGATTGTTGTTCTTGATTCTAAGTCTAGGGCGTTCCTGGTTGCCATTTTCGAAAATATTTTAGGATGAATTCCCCTTGTGCACCCTGGGGGTGTCCCCAGTGTTACAAAATTGGTTTATACACCCTGGGTGCGTCCCCAGTGTTTGAAATGGTTTATCGTGGATACTGTTAGGCACCATGGGTTCATCGCTAGCATTTTGATTTCGATAACTTAGACTTTGGGTAATTTCGGAGAGAGCCTAATTATGGCGGTCCTAAATTCCTCATCTCGGTATTTTGTATGATGTGAATGTCTCTTGAATTCTCTTAGACTTTAGGTTGACATCGGCGAAGGCATCACGCATCTTAATGTGGGAATTATCGGCCCGGATAAGGGTGGCTGATAATTGGTTGGCCCGTCCCCACGTCGTTTCCATTGAGTAAAACAACTGTGGCATGAAGCCCAACGAAGCATTTACTATTCGCAACGAGGCGCGATGATGGCTTTGGTGATCAAGTCTCATCAAGTCTACTCTGGTGATTCTCGGTGTGGAATTCCTATTATAATCTGGGTGCATGTTAGGTTGGGTATCTGCATGGCATACGCATCATCTCTCATATACGCATGCTTATTGACTTATCTGTTATCCTGTCATAAATTTGTCTGTCTTCTTGACTATAAATTTTATTGGGTGTTATATGGTATGTGTTGCGGTGAATTTTATGCCGTGAGATTAGTTAGAAGGTTAGAGTGTTTTATTTTTGGGCCTTGGCTCATGGCATTCGTGCCACAGGTGAAGAAGAGTTCTTGGAGAAAGTCATCCTAGAGGGAGAAGAAGAGTTTGAACAATAGGGTGAGTTCCAAGAGCACATGGATCCTGCTGATGCATTCTTAAGAGTCGAGACCTCTTCTTTTGTGCTTATATTCAATTCTCTCGCGCTTAGTGTCATTGTTGAAATTTCTTGATAAAACTGTAATAATTATGTACTTTTGAACAGTTTAGAATGCCTTTATAATGTAATAACTAACGTATGTAAATATGAATGAATGGCTAGAATATTCCTTTATTTATATTTATGTATGTCCCGATATGCTTGGAGGACGGAGCGTCACAGTTGGTATAAGAGCTTAGGTTTAGTGAACCTTCAAGCCTTGGGTTATGGGAAACCATGCATTCTGTTGCGTTGAAGCTCTGTAGGAGGCGTTGTATTAATTATTATTATCATCTATACATTATAAAAACTAAAATCTGATGCGTTTAGTCCTATAGCGAGTCGCGTCAGGACAATATCGAGCTCAAGAACAACAAGAAATTTACATGCAAAAGACGAGTATGGGCATCGAGATCGAAGAATCGGGGATTCATGCAACGAGTTACCTTATTTTAAGGGAGGTAGATAGGCGTACGCACTAGGAGAAGTTTTAGATATCACCTCGAGAGACACTGTTAGAACCCCGCGACTTCATCCTTATATGTCATTTTCTCATTTACCTTAAGCCCTAGTGTCAACTTTTTGAAGTTCTTTTGTATGTCCTTCCTTTTTATATCATTAGTCCTCAAAAGTACCGTCAGGTGTCGTTCGTCGATAACCTTTGTGCACCCAAGTCTTGTTGATAACCCTATTAGAAATTCAATCCTAGAAAGTACCTTTGTCCTCAAATTATCATGCCTCGATAATGACTGGTATTTACATTTGATTTTTCTTCGATTCGAGTCATCATCCTTGAACTAACTTTTCTCTTGTAGAACTCGATATCAAATCTCTGTTAAGTACCAGTTCCAAACATTCGACAATGATAAAATTTTCTACCATTGTTCATTTCTCTCAATCCTAAAATCATAATCTGTTGTAGTAGTTTTGTGAATTCTTCGTACACTTTTGAAATATCTACCAAGGAAGTTGTGACAACCCGGTACGTGTTTATTTTAGTAATCTTTGCTTTAATTAAATATGGTGGTATGACAAAATTAGAATATGAGTTTTAATTGTATGGACGTTCGTAAACAAATTAACGAGTTGTGGAATAATTTTAAAGGTCTAAATTAACCATAAATTTTTATAAAAGTCAAAATGAGATAATAAGAGTGCGGTTAGAGATTTGAGTTTAGTTTAAGAAATTTGCTGAGATTCAGGTTCAGGAACCATTGCTCGAGCGGTGGGGGTCCGCTCGAGCGGGCTATCGGGATGAGTATGAAAAATTCTCGAGTCTTAGAGAAACTTGAGAGAATATATTATATATATATATATATATATATATACATATATATATATCCATGTACACCACGTGAGACCCTCATTCCTTTCTCTTATTTCTCTTCCTCTCTCTCTCTCTCTCTCTCTCTCTCTCCCTTGAGAGAAATCCACCCAAATTCTCAAAACCCTAACTCTCCACCACTCAAATTGAAGAT
>JAULJZ010209308.1:0-18796 GCA_032270985.1 Heliamphora pulchella | reverse complement strand
TAGAAGAGCTATGCAGATAAGAGAAGGAGACCGTTAGCATTTGAGGTGGGAGACCACGAGTTTTTGAAGGTCTCGCCACGAAAGGGTCTGATGAGGTTTAGTAAGAGTGGGAAATTATTGCCGCATTTTATCGGCCCATTTGAGATCCTAAATAGGATTGGAGAGGTAACCTACTGCCTAGCCTTACCACCATAGTTAGCCTCGGTGCACAATGTTTTTCACGTGTCAATATTGCGTAAATATGAGCCAGACCTGTCCCATGTCTTGGATTGGACAGAGTTTAGAGTAGAAGATGACGTCACCTACGAGGAGAGGCCGGTAAGGACCCTCGACAGCTAAGAGCAAGTCTTGCGGCGAAGGACCATTCGGTATGTGAAGGTTTTGTGACTTCACCACGGCGTTGAAGAAGCCACTTGGGAGAAAGAATCGAAAGTTCGTGGAAACAATCCTGAGTTGTTTAGTTTTTGATGCGTGTGTAATTTCGGGGACAAAATTTCCTAAGTGGGGCAGATTGTAGAGACCAAGTCTCTTGTTATTTCTTGTAATTTTGAAAGACGATACGCTAGGTTCCGGGGGAACGGTTATACGCGTAGACATTGCATGAGAACTTAATTTTGAGTTTGTATATGTTTGCTAATGATAGTTAAGTGTGGGGTTGCATGAGAAGGTTGTTGGATGATGTTTAGCATGTGTTTAGTTCAGTGTCAGCTTCAGTGATTCGAAGTTCCAGCCCAAGTTGACTGCTGGAGCGGAGGTCTGACTGCTCGAGCGGACAGGCGGCCGAGGGGTTCTAAGTGAAGAGACCGCTCGAGTGGTGGGGTCGACTCGAGCGGACTGTCACGGGACAAATGTTTTCAAAGGTCGCGTAGGGCCCTTTTTACTCATTCTTTTCATGTCTCTCTCTCTCTAGAGCCTAAGTGAGAGATATGGTTTGATCTTGGGTATTGTTTGGAGCTTCCATTTGTGAGATCTCACCCTTCCACCTCGATTATTTGCCATTGGAGATTCGAGGTTGTACGTTTGCCCAAGTTCCGGAGGAAGGGGATGTTCATGCCCCGCAGGAACAAGTGGGTGGTGTTGATGATGTCCAAGAGATGCTTGCTACGATGAGGGTAATGGCTGAGGCGACTAGGGCCGGAGTGAGGGCCCTTGAACCCCAAGCCTCTGTGGCGATGAGGGAATTCCTGCGGTTGGATCCTTCAACTTTCTCTGGGGAGCCACACCCCAAAGTCGCTACTGAGTGATTGGAAGTAACCACGACGATCTTGGACACCTTAGAGATCAGGGAGGATGAGTTGTGTGTCAGGTTGGCTGCATTCCAACTTCAAGAAGATGCGAGGGAGTGGTGGAAGTTTGCTAAAACCACCGTAGATGGCACATGGACCGCTTTTATTAGGGTCTTTTTGGAAAAGTATTTTTTGAGTTCTTCTAGAGTCGTATAATAGGAGGAGTTTCTCTCTCTCATTTAGGGGAATCTTACCGTGGTCCAGTATGAGGCTAAGTTCGCGAACTTATCGCGGTTTACAGCTGAGATGGTGTCAACGGAGGAGTTGCACACTAAGAGATTTGAAAGGGGTTTTCGACCCTCAATCAAGGATCGATTTACGGCATTAGGTTTTCGAGTATACACCATCGAGATTGTGGAGGCTGCTATCCTAGTGGAGAATGCAATGGCAGAGAGCCACAAGATTAGAGAGAGCATGTCGCATCAGGGGACTTCTGGTGCTCAATCTGAAGGGCGCCAAGTGAAGAGGCAGGAATTAGGGGGATCGAGTTCTTATCCCACGGGATGGCAGTCTCAGCCAAGGTCAGCAACAGCTCCATCAATGGGCTCATCTGGATGTTTTGAATGTCGAGAGTTAGTGTGTTACACGTGCAGACAACCGGGACATCTTTCGAAAGATTGTCAGCAAAAGGGACAGCAGCAGCATCAGAGTCTGACTCAAGGGAAAACCCCATTTTTATGTTTTTAGGGCGGCCAGACGGGTCACGTACGACGAGATTGCACTCAGGGAGGGAGTGTTCGTGGTGCTACTAGAACACATCGGGTACAGGTATCGCAGGGGCGACAGGGTTATGGCCAGTCGCGAAAACTGTCGGGGGTGCAGTCAGTAAGGACAGCAGGAGGTGCTACCTCAGCTCAGTCAGTGAGGCAACCAGGAGCTAGGAGCAGTGGGGGACAGAATCAAGGGAACCAAGGGTAAGTGTATGCTTTTGTGGTGCCCAGTACATCAGTGGCACCTGTCGTGCCAGACACCGCAGCAAGTACTTCGATCATACGAGGTACCTTCTTAGTGTACCATTCTTGGGCCAGTGGTCTTGTTGACATCAGAGCATCACATTCTTTTATTTCATCCGCATTTGCATCTGCATTAGGGCTTGAGGTAGACGTGTTGGGTAATGCCTTATGTGTAGAGACACCGTTGGGTGAGACTGCCTTGTTGAGACGTGTCTATAGAGCTTGTGAGATGGAGACTGCCGGCCATCGCTTGGTGTTTGATTTTATCGTGATCGATATGTCCTCGTTCGACGTTATCTTGGGAATAGATTGGTTGACCACCTTTCGCGCCTTCATTGATTGTGATCGGCGATGGGTGTTTGTTTACACACCGCAGGGAGATTCCTTCTATTTTGTGGGTGACCTGGACAACGGTTTAGCACCTAGATCTCATAGATCGTGGAGCCGTGACGTCCTTAGCCTCCTTTTCTCTGCCCTGTCGGTGAGTGAGATTGGTTCCACTGGGGGAGAGCTTCCTCCTGTTGTCTGTGAGTTTCTAGACGTGTTTCCGAGCAAGTTGTTTGAGCTTCCGCCACGGAGGGAGGTTGAGTTTTCCATAGACCTTATTCCGGGGACTGCCCCCATTTCTATGCCTTCATATCTTTTTGCACCGGTCGAGTTGATAGAGTTGAAAGAGCAGGTTCAAGAGTTGTTGAATAAGGGGTTCATTCGCCCTAATGTATCTCCTTGGGGAGCCCTAGCATTGTTTGCAAAGAAAAAGGATGGGTCGTTACACCTTTGTATAGATTATCGTAAGTTGAACCACGTGACCATTAAAAACAAGTATCCTATGCTTCGTATTGACGATCTGGTTGATCAGTTGAAAGGATCGTGTTGTTTCTCTAAGATCGATTTAAGATGGGGTTACCACCAGTTGCGGGTTAAGAAGGAAGATATTCCGAAGATGGCTTTTCGTACCCGCTACGAGCATTTCAAATTTTTAGTCATGCCATTTGGATTGACTAATGCACCGGCGACGTTTATGGACCTTATGAACTGTATCTTTCACCCTTATCTTGATCGATTCGTGGTAATATTTGTGGACGACATCTTGATCTATTCATCATCGGAGGAGGAGCACAAGGAACACCTTCGAATTGCCTTACAATTGTTGCGAGACCATCGACTATATGCCAAGTATGACAAATGTGAATTTTGGTTACCGGAGGTGAAGTTTTTGAGGCATGTAGTTTCGAGAGAGGGAGTGGCAATGGATTCCTCTAAGATCAACGCTATGAGGGAATGAGAAAGGTCGAAGATCATGTTAAAGATTCGAAGATTTTTGGGATTGGCAGGTTATTACCGTTGGTTTGTGAAAGATTTCTCTAGGCTTGTAGCACCTCTAACACATCTTATCCAAAAATGAATCAAGTTTGTATGGAACGATAGTTGTGAGCTCACCTTCCTAACATTGAAGACACTATTGACAAGTACGCCCATTCTAACTATCCCTGATAGAGGACTCGGTTATGCTATTTATTGCGATGCGTCGCACGAGGTTGGGTTGCGTGTTGATGCAACTAGGTAAGGTGGTGGCCTATGGATCGAGACAGTTGAAGATTCATGAGAAAAATTACCCTACACTATCTATATGGGGAACACTTCGAAGTATTCTCGGACCATAAGAGCTTGAAGTATTTGTTTTCGCAAAAGGATCTGAATCTGTGTCAAAGAAGATGGATGGAGTTCTTGGGAGACTATGATTTTGATCTCTAGTATCATCCGGGCAAGGCGAATGTGGTAGCCGATGCCCTTAGTGAGAAGTCTTTGAGCACGTTAGCACGGATAGCCGTTAGGGAGTGGAGTATACTCGGGGAGGTAAGAGAGTATGACCTTCATTTGGGAAAGTCTGATGGGTGTGTTGCCCTGTTTACGGTGATTTCTCAACCTACCCTTGTTCATCACGTTGTGGAGGCACAACGATCTGATGCTGATAGTTCGATGTTTCGGGAACGAGTTTTGAGTGGTGAGGATGCCAAGGAGTGGGCCATCCACTCCGATCAGAACCTCAGGTTTGTAGGAAGGATCTTTGTGCCAAAAGCGTGTCGTGGAGACGTGCTTTGTGAGTTTCATCATTCACACCTAGCGGTGCATCCGGGTGGTACAAAAATGTATCATGACATACGTAGGCAGTTTTGGTGGAAGGGTATGAAGAAAGACGTTGCACTTTTCATTTCGCGTTGTCTCACTTGCCAACAAGTGAAAGTCAAGCACCAGAAACCAGCGGGTCAGTTGCAACCGTTACTAGTGTCAAAGTGGAAATGGGAGAATATCACTATGGACTTCGTTTCGGGCCTTCCAAGGTCGCCGAAGGGGCATGATGCCATATAGGTTGTGGTGGACATATTGACTAAGTCGGCACATTTCCTGCCAATCCGCATTACAGATTCAGTTGATAAGTTTAGTAAGCTCTATGTACGCGAGGTCGTTAGGCTCCACAGGGTGTCGATTTCTATCGTTTCTGGCAGTGTTTGCTGTCAATTATGGGAACGAGTCTGCTTCTTAGTACTGCTTTTCACCACTAGACGGATGGCCAGTCGGAACGCACTATCCAAATGCTTGAGGATATGTTACGAGCGTGTGTTTTAGATTTTCGTGGATCATGGGAGGACCATCTACCGTTGGCAGAATTTGCCTGCAACAATAGTTATCAGTCGAGCATCAAGATGGCGTCTTACGAGGCATTGCATGGTCGACCTTGCAGATCGCCCGTATGTTGGACCGACGTTGGTGAAACAGTCGTGTTAGGTTCTAAGCTTGTACGTGAAACCACAGAAAATATCATGGTGATTCAGCAGTGTTTAATGACCACCCAAAATCGCCAGAAAAGCTATGCAGATAAGAGAAGGAGACCGTTAGCGTTTGAGATGGGAGACCACGTTTTTTTAAAAGTCTCGCAACGAAAAGGTCTGATGAGGTTTGGTAAGAGTGGGAAATTATCGCCACGTTTTATCGGCCCATTTGAGATCCTTGATAAGATTGGAGAGGTGAACTACTGCCTAGCCTTAGCACCACAGTTAGCCTCGCTGCACAACGTTTTTCACGTGTCTATGTTGCGTAAATATGAGCCTGACCCATCCCATGTCTATGATTAAACGGAGTTGAGAGTAGAAGACGACGTCACCTACGAGGAGAGGCCGGTGAGGATCCTCGACACCAAAGAGCAAGTCTTGCTGGGAAGGACCATTCAGTATGTGATGGTTTTGTGGCTCCACCACGGCATTGAAAAAGCCACTTGAGAGCAAGAATCGGAAGTTCGTAGAAGCTACCCTGAGTTGTTTAGTTCTTGACGTGTGTGTAATTTCGGGGATGAAATTTCCTAAGTGGGGGAGGTTGTAGAGACCGGGTCACTTGTTATTTCTTGTAATTATGAAAGACAATACGCTAGGTTCCGCGAGAACAGTTATACGCGTAGACGTTGCGTGAGAACTTAATTTTGGGTTTATATATGTTTGCTAATGATAGTTAAGTGCGGGGTTATGCATGAGAATGTTGTTGGATGATGTTTAGCATGTGTTTGGTTCAGTGTCAGCTTTAGTGATTCAAAGTTCCAGCCAAGGTTGACCACTCAAGCGGACAGGCGGCCAAGGGGTTCTAAGTGGGGGGACCGCTCAAGCGGTGGGGGTCCGCTCGAGCGGACTGTCGCTGGGCAGACGTTTTAAAAGGTCGCGTAGGGCCTTTTTTCCTCATTCTTTTCATGTCTCTCTCTCTAGAGCCTAAGTGAGAGTTAGGGTTTGATCTTGGGTGTTGTTTACAGCTTCCCTTTGTGAGATCTCATCCTTCTACCTCGATTGTTTGTCGTTGGAGATCCGATCTTGGCGTTGGAAGCTTTATTTGCACCGTGTGGTTGGAGATTCTCGTGATTGGAGCTTGTGTGAAGCTTTTTCTTATGGATCTAGCATTCCAAAGGTAGGATTTAAGACTTTTCTTGTATATCTTCGTGATATGTGTCGTATTTTCTAATCTATGAACATAAAAGCATAAAAATAGTGTTTTCAAAGCCCTAGGTTTGAGTTTGGTGAAAATGAGGGTTAAATCTTAGATTTATGAAGGATTTAACATACTCCTATCTTGACATTGTTGTTTCTTGTGATCGATTGAGAAATGAGAAATTAGGGTTTGGATTTTGGGTCAAAACCATGAAAATTAGGGGTTTTGGGTTTAAAGAGCCGGTATGTTGAAATTGATATGAGTATTGATTAAATTGGGAGTTGTCATAACCTATTGTAAACCTATTCCATGAATTTATGTGACACATGTTGATGTCAAGCAAAAATTGTGGATTTTGTTGGGTAAAACCGATAAATTTATGAATTTGAAACCATATGAATGGTTAATTCGGGTTTGAGCCCTAAATCGTCAAAAATGTGAATAATGGAAACATGTAATGATATGGGTTTGGTGAGAGGAACCATCTGGGTTGGACTCACGTGTGTGTGTGTTGTGTTGTGATCTATTGAAAAGAACCGATTTCAGGATCTACAGATCGTTTAAGGTTGGGCACGAGTTACTCCACAGTGAAAGATCGAAAAACTGCGCTGATAGGATTCTTTGCCCGCCGGCTAGCAACCAGGAAAAAACGTTAGTCGTGTCGAGGTATAGAACGTCCCGTTACTTCATGGGAGCCTGTGTGGTCGGATTGATTGTAACGCTACGTGAATCTATACACTCGTCCAACGTCGGTGCCTATGTTTTTGAACCATAAGTTGGTGAAATACGAGAAATGTCAACAAAGTGTGCTTATGTGTGTGTGTTATAAATGAATGGGTTGGTAAAGCTTTAATGAGGGAACGTGATAAAACGATGAAATGTGTTGGGCTAATTGAAAACGGTAAAGCTGTTGGGTTAACAGTGAATGGTAGGTGAGTTGGGTTGATGGGGTGTGGCAAGACGAGTAATTTCACGAAAATTAAAGGGGAATATGGAACAATAACTCTATCATACAAAACCTGGTTATGCATAGGAAATTCATCTTGGAACAAACGATGTGAATTTGATCAAACTTATGTGTACATCCTACATAACCATCTTCGCATGTCATGCATATATTTAATGCTAGTCTTGTTCCTACAAGCTTCGATTCATGTTGTTTAACAACAATTCAGGTGATAGCGGGAAGAAGACCTTGGAGTAGACCAGTGGTCGATGGCCTCTTTTGGATAATTGATAGGACAACATTTCTTTTTGGATAGTTGATTTTGGGAAATAAAATTGTAAAGATGTAATTCCTTCTTTTAAACATTTGGAACACTGTAATTGTGGATCAGAATACCCTTGTAAGGCCTTAGGGTCATATATTCATATGGTGCATACTTGTGAGGACGCTCTTGTATTTATTGGGTTGGACATGTTAATCTTTTCAAAGGATGATTTTTGATAATGACTTTTGAATTCGAGTTCCTCGTGGAAAAATAGTTATTTTGCTCTTTATGAATATTTAATATCTTAGTTTGCTTATTTAAGGCCTTGCTTAAAGTAGGAAAATGTGTGGATGTTTTTCACTAACTTAGAAAAATTTTCACAGTTTTGGGCATGGAGTCTCGGGTACTTCACCGCTCGAGCGGTTAGGAGTCCGCTCGAACGGTCTCCCCTTGATGTTTAGCGTTGATAATTGATTTAACCCAAGTTTCTCTTAAATAAGTTTTTGGGCATAAATGGTATGTTTCAAGGCATGGTTTTCACATCGAGTTGGTTTCTAAAATATATTCGAGTTATATTAATTCTAAGTCGGGGAGTTACAAGACTGCTTTCCTTAGCGGAAGTCTTGATGAGTGTATCTATATGATACAACCTGACGAATTCATTGCAAAGGATCAGGAGCACATGTTGTGCAAGCTTAAGAGATCCATTTATGGACTTAAATAGGCATCGAGGTCTTGGAATACTCAGTTTGATGAAGCCATAAAGTCTTATGGTTTTTATCAGAGTCCGGATGAGTTATGTGTGTACAAGAAGCGTGACGAAAGCGTGGTGATTTTCTTAGTACTTTATGTAGACAATATCTTACTCATCGGAAATGATGTGGGAGCATTATCTATGGTTAAGGTATGGTTATCTAGGCAGTTAGATTTGAAATACTTTGGAGATGCCAGTCACATCCTTGGGATCAAGTTTGTGCGAGATCGAAAACAAAGGAAGTTGGGCTTATCATAAGCAAATTATATTGATGATATCCTTTCTTGTTTTAGCATGCAGAATTCCAAGAAAAAGGTTTCTTCCTTTCAGGCATAGAAACACTCTATCCAAGGATCAATGTCCTAAGACACCTGAAGAGATAAAGAAGATGAAGGCGGTACCTTATGTTTTGGCAGTAGGAAGTCTCATGTATGTTATACTTTGCACTTGACTCGACATCTACTTTGCCGTTGGCATAATTAGCAGATATCAGTCTAACCTAGGGTAGGAGCATTGGACTACGGTAAAGAATATAATCAAGTACCTGAAAAGGATTAAGGATTATATGTTGGTTTACCAGATAGACAGTCTAGTACCTTTGGGGTACACGAACTCAAATTTTCAGTCTGACAAGGATTTTCGTAAGTATAACTTAAGATATGTGTTTACCTTTAGAGGTGGAGTTATAAGTTGAAGGAGTAGCAAGCAGTCCTACATTGCTGATTCCACCATGGAGGCCGAGTACATGGTAGCTTCTGACATAGCCAAGGATGCCATTTGGCTCAGGAACTTCCTGTTGGATCTCGAGGTGGTCCTTTCAGTTCAGTCGGCTATTACACTTTATTGTGACAATAGTGGAGTGGTTGCATACTCGAGGGAGCCAAGGACCAAAAGAAAGGAAAACACATTGAGCGTAAATATCACCTGATGCGAGAAATTATACAGAAAGATAATGTTGTTGTGACCAAGATTGTATCAGGAGATAACCTTGCAGATCCTTCTACAAAGAACTTACCGGTTAATACTTTTGATAGTCATGTATAGGGCATGAGAGTCAGATGTATGGCAACATAGTTTTGAGTATAAGTGGGAGATTGTTAGGGTTGGTATACTAAAAATTATATTTTTAATATTTAATTTTATTTTTAATAAAATTAATTTTTTATTTTATGAGAATCTTTATGAGTAATGTGTGTATATTATTTCTTTAATGTTATGCATAGATATCCTTTATTCTGTATAGTATTTAATTTGGTGTGTAAAGTACGGCTTACACACAGAAGATCAGATTTTAGGTTCTTGCAGAATATAAGTTTTATTTTTATAGTTTAGATGAAAATGGACATACCATTGGTACGACTGTAGCACAGAGTTTAGTAGACCTGTCTTGGTTACGGGGAACAGATAATAGCGTCGTCTATTGTTCTGACTCTCTGTGCTAGTACATTTTGTGTGTATTGAACAGGACACATTGGGGTAATTAATTTTATGCTGACTATATAAATTAATTCACACCCCAAGATTATTATGAATAGTGCTTATGCTCTTAATCCTGAAATAATTATTGATTTACGTATATTTAATATTCTTTATTTTGATTCATTAAAGGGTGCGATCTTATATGGGTTTATATTCCCGGTGTGTTAGATAGTGGTATTATTTATATAGTGAATATTAATTATTGACGAAATTCATGTATCGAATGATCGGGATTGACGATACCCCCTTAAGGAAGCTTATAAATTTTGACCAAGCCAAAACTAGCAGGTGGATTTGATTATCCGGCGGTCAAATAAGTTAAGCAGAAGGGTTTAAGGAATTACAAGATGCAGATTAAATTAAATTGTCAGTAATTAAATTTAATTTACGGGTATCGAGAATCTTAATGCGGAGAGAAATGATAAACATTTAATAACAAGAGCTCAATGCAAGATGATCTTGAGATTGTGGGTTAAAGTACAATTATTGTTCTTTAGTGGTGTGAACTGTAATTTATTATTTCATGAAAATTACAGAAATCATTGCAAGATTTTCATAATTGCAGAATCGCTATGAGGTTTGCTTAATTGCAGAAACTGCTAGATACGTATCTATGTTCCACTAGAAGTTTGACTCATAATTACTCTACAGGTTTCTACTGTAACCCTATAAATATGCGAGTAGGCTTAACCATATTTATAACTTGTCTTCAAGACTAAAGCTGTTCAGATTCTGCCGGTACGAGTTTTTGATAGATTATAGCCCACACTATATTCGAGAATCGTATAAGAGAATACAGTAGAAGGTCTGACGAGAGTTTCAATTCGGAATCAAATCGTAGTTGAAGAATCGATCAGTAAAAAGGTATTCTTCTAAATTAACTTTGGTTGCACGAATTTTATTTTGATCGTTTGATGTCAAAAGTTTTATCTAGAGCCCGTTTCAGCGTTTGCCTGTCCAATTAATTTTTTATCAAAAATTATTTACAAAAACAATGATCTTGAAAGTTTTGCCTCCAACACCTACATCCTATGATCATCTGGTGACTACACTAATGTACAGGGAAAGAAACTCTTGAGTTGGAAGAGGTAACTAGTGCACTGTTGGTCACACGAGAAAATGAAGAGGGATGATGAAACGAGTGCAGAAGGGTTAGTCGCAGCAAAGGAAAAGCCAAAACGAGGCAGAAGCAATTCCAGAGGCAAAGGTTCTAACAAAGGCAGGCCCAGATCAAAGTTACGTGTAAAGAAAGACGTGGAGTGTTTTTACTGCCACAAGAGTTGTCATTACAAGAGCCAGTATCAGGAGTTGAAGGATCGCATTGAGTAGAAGAAGAAGGGAAAAAAGCCATCAAATCTGTTAGCTTTGTAAAAGACAAATCAGACAGTGAGGTAGATGCAGACTTACTTTCTATTTTTTCTTTCAGTAATTTTCTATCTGAATCATGGATTTTAGATTCGCGGTGTTCTTACCATATGTGCCCAAACAAGGATTTGTTTAACATTTATAAACCCTATGATGGGGGTATTGTTCTAACGGGCAATGATGCAACTTGTAAGGCTATTGGAATAGATACTATCAAAATTACAATGTTTGACGGCGTCGTAAGGGTTTTGGAAAATGTCAGACATATTCCGAAGCTTAAGAAAAATTTGATTTCCTTGGGGCTCTAGATTCTTTGGGTTGCGGGTATATGGAAAGAGGTAGAGCTATAAAGGTTAGCAAATGTGCATTAGTTATCATGAAAGGGCAGAAGATTGAAAAGTTGTATAAACTGATTGGGACCACAGTAGTAGGTGGAGTTGCACTATCTACATCAGCAGAGTCCAGCACATATGACACTAAACTCTGGCGAGCGTGGTATGCTTGAACTTCACAAGAAGAACCTTCTTAAAGGAGTGAAGAAGTGCAGTATTAACTTCTGCAAGTATTGTGTGTATGGGAAACAGTACAGGGTAATTTTCAAGATGAGTTCTCATACCAGCAAGGGTATACTGGATTATATCCATTCAGATGTTTGAGGACCAGTCGTCGTCCCCTCTCACAGTGGTGCCAAATATTTCATGAGTTTTATTGATGACTACTCCAAAAGGTATGGATCTATTTTACGAGATATGAGTATGATGTGTTTAGTATTTTCAAAACTTGAAAATTACTTGTTGAGAATCAGAGAGGGAAGAAAATCAAATACCTAAGGACAAATAATGACATAGAGTACAAGAACAAGGAATTCACGACGTTTTGTGAATCGGAAGGAATCACACGTCATTTTACAATCAGAGAGACTCCACAATAAAACGGAGTTGTAAAAAGAAATAACAGAGCAGTGACAGAAAGAGCCAGATACATGAGGTTGAATACGGGTCTACCAAAGGCATTTTGGGCAGAAGCAGTGAACACAACATGCTATATCATTGACAAATCACCATCATCAGCCGTTAACTTCAAAATTCCACAAGAGATGTGGTCAGGTAAACCAATTGAGTTAAAAAAATTGAAGATTTTTGGTTATCCTGCGTATGTGCATGTTCAGGGTGAAGAACGGTCTAAGCTAGATCCAAAGTCGATAAAGTGCATCTCTCTCGGTTATGAGAATGGTGTGAAGGGTTACAGAATGTGGAACCCAGTTACCAAGAAGACGGTGATCAGCAGAGAAGTGGCATTTAACGAGGCGTTCATGCTTAGCAAATGTGAAGATAGTTTAGTTGATAGCAATGTTAGACAGAAAATAATAGTTGAGGTGGAGCCTAATGAGAATGAGTCACCTAGTGATTCAAGTGATAGTAATACAAGTCAGCAGCAGTTAGAACAGGGAGTTGAGTCCTACATGGTGGCCAAAGGTTGAGAGAAGCGGGTCCACAAAGCACCAGTGAGGTACGACTTTGAAGATATGGTCAGTTTTGCTCTTATAGTTAGCGGTGGAGATCCTCAGTCTTATAGAGAAGCTACAAGTAATCCAGACATAGAAAATTGGCTAGTAACTATGTCAGAAGAGATGAATTCACTACAAAAGAACAAGAAAACTGTTGGTTGCAATTGGGTATACAGAAATAAGGAAGCAATATCATAAAAGGAGGGTGAAAAATACAAGGCTAGATTAGTGGCAAGGGGTTACTCACAGAAAGAGGGAGTAGACTGTAATGAGATTTTTTTCACCAGTTGTGAAATACACATCAATCAGAGTTATTTTAGCATTGGTGGCTATGCATGACATGGAGCTAAAATAGCTTGACGTGAAGACAGCCTTTCTTCACGGAGGCTTGGAAGAGCAAATCCCAGGCAGTGGTACAAGCGGTTTGATTCCTTTATGGTGATGCACGGGTACACGCGCTGTGAGTATGATTATTGTGTCTATTACAGACTACTTGATGACAGTTCATACATTTTGTTATCCTTGTATGTCGACGACATGCTAGTGGCTGCGAAGAGTAAAGAGAAAATTGCAAAGTTGAAAACTTTGTTGAGAAGTGAGTTTGATATGAAGGATCTTTGAGCTGCCAAGAAGATCCTTGGTATTGAAATTCACCGAGATAGGAAGGTTAGGAAACTATGGTTATTCCAGAAAAGGTATCTGCAGAAGGTGCTGAAAGATTTAATATACAAAATGCAAAGCCAATGGGAACACCTTTTGCAGCTCATTTTAAACTATTGTCCTAATTATGTCTAAGTTCAGAAGATGAGTTGAAACATATATCAGAGGTACCATTTTCAAATGCAGTAGGTTGTCTTATGTACATGATGGTGTGCACAAGACCTAACATATCCCAAGTAGTCGTCAGTAGATACATGGCAAATCCAGGGAAAGAGCATTAGAATGCAGCTAAATGGGTTTTTAGGTATTTGGCAGGATCTCGAGATATGGAGATATTGTTTGATAAGGAGAGGGCTTCTATAAAAATAGTAGGATATGTTGATGCCGACTACACTGGAGATTTAGATTCAAGAAGGTCCATGACAGGGTTCGTGTTCACTCTTGCTGGTGGTCCTATCTATTGGAAGTCTACACTTCAAGATACTACTACTTTATCAACTATTGAAGTAGAGTATATGGTAGTAACGAAAGTTGGGAAAGAGGCAGTGTGGTTGAAGGGTTTGGTTAGTAAACTCGAGTTGGTACAAAATAGTGTATTGCTACATTGTGATAGTCAAAGCACCATCCACTTAGCCAAGAATCAAGTGAATAGCACAAGGACAAAACATATAGCTGTGCAGTATCATAGGATTCGAAAGTGGCTAATTTCAGGTGACATTTCCTTATTAAAGATTCATACCGATGAGAATGCGTCTGATATGCTAACTAAACCGGTACCTAGGATCAAGTTTGAGCACAGTCTAAACTTGATCCACGTTTGTTCCTGTTGATGATTAGAGAGGGTGGAGCACTCATACCCGAAAAAAGAGTACGGGTTGAGGCAGACGATAGGTCTTCACAGGCGATTCAAAAATTTGAGTCAAGATGGAGATTGTTGGGTTTTGACCCAAATTTTAAGTAGTGGTCTCAGGACACTGACCGCTTGAGCGGCTAGGGGGTTCGCTCGCTCGAGCGACCACTACAACGTTTTGTCTTTTGCTCTCGGGACATTGACAGCCCGAGCGATCAGAAGGGTTTGCTCGAGCGAAAGCTGCAACAAATTAGTTTCTGGACACTAATCGCCTGAGTGGACCGCCGCAAAACAGAAATTCTGTTGCGGCGCTAGGATTAGGTTTTTTTTTAACCTGGAGGTCTCATATATGTTGTTTTAATGTTCTATAGTCATAGGAGGACGACGAAAATATAGAAGATTGTAATCCTATTATTGAATAGTGGATTGTTCTCCCCTTCCGTGGATGTAGGCACCTTGCCAAATCACGTATATTGTGTGCGTGTGTGATCTGTTCTTATTCTTTGGTGTTCTCTATTGGTTTAGCGTGGATTGAAGATTTGGTATTGTGTGTATTCCGCTGCACAACATTTATGATCGTGACATAACCACTTACGTCATAAAAAAATTATTGCTCATTTCCTATTTTTTATTTCTTTTGAAGTTTGAATGTGAGGCCATCTCTATATAAGACCATTTATGTTTATGTAGAAGTCAAATCTAGGAAAAATACTCCCTTTCCTTCCCTCATGTTTTTTTCCGATCTCCTCTCTTGTAATATATTTCTGTAATATTTCCAGTTTGTATTCTGCCTAATATATATATATATATATTAGAGTGTTAGTAGTGTGCTTCATTTCTATGCTTCTGGTTCATATCTGTGCTACATGTCCCTGGGTTCCTCATTTGAATGAAATGAATCAAGTTGAAGATAAAATTGAAGAGTAAATTTAAAATTTGAGAGCCAATAAATTATCTTTCTAAAATTTTGAGTTAATAATTTAAATACATGTTTCCACACTGATAATAATACTTTTTAATACACGCATTTTGTTATAGAAACTAATCAATATCCTTGCTATTGAAATATTATTTACCTATCCAAATAAAGATAACATCGTTATTTCTTCAATTAATAATTAAAATGCATGGTTATCAACAATCATATAATTTTATTCGCAAATATACATAGAAATTACACCCTCCTACTTGATGAAATTAATAATAAACAATTATTTTTTTTGTCTCTTTGAATTATTGTATTAGTTTCAATTATTTACATCATAATTTTTCTATTTTTATTTTTATACATAAAAATGTACATAAATAACTAATTAGTATACGATATTGAAATACACAACTAACTTAGTTAAATTTTAAAGAATAAAAAATAAAGCCAGAAAATAATATATTAATTTTTTTATATCTATCAATACAATAATTTTAAGTCTCTTTGAATGTGTTTAATTTTTTTAAAGAAAAAAATTAAATTATTTGAAATAATTTATTTGGAATAGTTTTTTTTTTAAATCTTTTTTGTGCTTTGCTAAAATGATTAATATGTTCATATTTTTTTCTTTTAAACTGTAACATTTGAATAACAAGACTTTCTTTAATTTTGGAGTAGCAAGTATTTTCTGTTCAAAATAAAAGATTTTGTAAAATTATAAAGAATAAAAAATAAAACTAGTAAATAATAAATTAAATTTTTATACAAAATTAATATTGTAATAACCCGAACTCAAGATACGAATAGAAAAGAAAGAATATCTAAAACAAAAATGAAATCTCAAACCTAAGTTCAATAAGAAGAACGGCCCAACCGTTTAATCTTTTTGAGCCCAAAACCCGGGATAGAGTGGGAATCACACAATCATATATTAAAACCCTAATATTGAGTATAAGAATTCAAAATTATAAATTCAATTTGTTTAAAACATGAGTTAAACTCGAAAAATTAAGAAACGAATCTATGTGAAAATACCCGAATTTTCTCCTCTAATTAAATAAAAAATTTATTTTGATATATATATATATATACTAACGTGGCTAGCCATCTAGGAGAATGTGACAAACTTGGTTGCCAAGTTTCCTAAATCAAGGTTAGTAAAAAGCAATCCAAGTTAACTAAACCTAATCTAGGGTTAACCAAACTTCTTAGGGAAGCTTCCTACTTGACTTTTCTCTATAAAAAGAACCCAAAACCTCTATTTTTCTCCTTGAAAATTTTGGCATTAGTGAGGTGATGGAGAGAAAGAAAAAGAAAGAAGAAGGAGGAGGAAGAACCACGGAAATTTGAGAATCCATGGAGCTAAAGCTAAGTCTAAGGCCTTTCATCACCAAGAAATAACTTCTAAACAAGGTAATTAAGGCTCAAACACTTCTCATTTCATACATATCAAATACTTCTTTCATCATTTTCAAACACAAATCTAAGATCAAGAAGCAAAAACTTTTAAAATAAAGGCGTTATGGTGGGATTGTTGGACTGTTGGCTATGAATGTTGAAGTTGTGAGTTGGTATGAGATTTTCCAAGGCTTTCATGACTTCTATAAGCTCTGGAACATTGATATATTGAATTTCAACACATGTATACAAAGAAGCTGGGTCAAAAACTTACACACATGATGCTAAGAGGCTAGAACCAAGATAGGCCTGAGTTTTGAGCAATTTGAGCTTTCTGCCCTGATCTTTGGAACTTCATAACTCAATGTAGAAAAGTGATCTTAGCATGTTCTTTATGTCTGGACCTAGGTTTTTGTGTTGTTTTTCATCCAAATTTGGTTTGAACTCATTTGAGTGAGTAGAACTCAAGATATTGCATTTCTACCAAAGTGTGTCGGTTTCAAACCAGTTAACATTGCAGACCTGAAAACCCTAGCTTAGAATGAGATTCGAGATTTGGTCAAAACATAAAGGGTGTAGATAACATGTATATCTAGCTATCCACCAAAAACTAGCCCAACATATTGAGGTTTGATAGGTCAGAAACACTCCGAAAATCTCTGTTGTGGTTTAGACATTAAAAGACGCTTCTGTCACATATTGTTGTATGACCAAAACCCCCTATTTTTAGTGACATACTCCAAACGTGGTCTTAATGAATATTGTAGATAACATAATGAAATTCTTACTATCCAAAACGCGGACCAAGATACCTCGGGAAAGTTCCTCAAACCCATTTCAAACTCTCTATTAAAAATCGATTTTGCTGAGAGTTTACTGGCTGACTGAACCCATTTTATAAAATGGCCTAAAACTCTTACTTGTTTCAAACAACTACCCTTAGTACTCTTTATAACACTTGTAGGAGACTTGTTAAACTAGAACATATCCAAATATGGGCTCACTTTGACTTGATTTGATACCCCAAAACCGAGACCAATAGAGACACTTTTTTGACCAATTTTTTGTGCAAGTGCTGAACCGTCTTTGTTTGCTTCAAGTATTTCACTTTGTTGTCTTAAGTTTTGGCCTTGGTGTTAAACATAAAAATTGTAGATAATATTTTAATCTAAAAACATAAAAATTGTAGAGAATATTTTAATCTAAATCGTCACCAAAAATCAGAATCCAACTCTAAGTCTAAGTAACTCAAAATGCTGCGATTCTTTAAAATTTAATGATTGAAAAAGAGTAATAAATGGTTAATTTAAATCATTAAACAAGTGAAGGATTGGGTAAGTGCGTAGTACCCCTTAAACCTAAAAAGAGAGTAACTATGGTTCCTAAAACCAGAGAAAACATTCAACGGTCTGAATCGTTTTAGTTTCACATGCCAAAGGGGGAGGATTCCGTGTTAACGATCAAGTCGTGTTTTGCTTGTTAGATACGGAGGTTGTAGAACCTAGGGGTCCTGCTTAGCTTGTCGGGGGAGGCTCGGTTCATACGCATATAATACAAGGTACGAGTGCTTAGCCATTATCTTGAACTTGAGTTTATGTAAATGATGCATAAAAATACTTTGAAGCACATGTTTTGAACTATGACCAGTTTGATGATCGCATGAATATGTTGTTTTCAAAAACCATGATGTTTTTAATTCAAGTGTGTTATCCATGATATTTTGAGTAAGCATGATGTTGTTATAAAAGTATGGTTAATGTTTTGTGGTTGTTCCAAAGTGCCAAGTTACAAGAGTTTTCGGCCCTTTATATCTCATTATGAGGGACGTTACCCAGTTATGGGTTTCTCATTTGTCCTTATAGGGAGGTTTTCCGTTAAGAAGGGGTTTTTGTCTTTAAGGTTTTTGGGCTGTGTCCCAGGTTTTAGCACATATCACTCGTGCTTGGTAAAGAGTGGCCCTCATTCCATCACATTGTTATCCGTGCACTATGCCATATCTCTCTTTTGGCGGCGATAATAAACCACCGTGTATAAATCCCTAACCGCCGTTAATCCTTTTAGCGACGGTTGTTTGGCGAAATTACGAACCGCCGTCTATGAATGTGTCGGGAAAAATAAAACGACGGTTTGCTAACCGCCGTTGAGTATATATGGCGGCTTGCACGGCAGTTAATAACTGCCAAGAATATAATCGACGGCTAATCTTTATTAACGGCAGTTATTCTTAACTGTCGGTATTAATTTAATTTATTGACGGTTTTATTACCACCGCTAATAGGCATTTATTTTTCGCCACAAATATTTATCCACATTAACAGCGGTTTAGTTTACCGCCGCTAATGTACATTTAATTTCCGTCACAAATATATATCCACATTAATGGCATTTTTTTTTACCGCCGCTAATATTTGTCAATGAACTGAGAATTTTTAATAG
>JAULJZ010209298.1:0-18798 GCA_032270985.1 Heliamphora pulchella | reverse complement strand
AATAGTGCTTATCCTCTTAATCCTAAAATTATTATTGATTTGCATATATTTAATATTCGTTGTTTTGATTCATTAGAAGGTGCAATCTTATATAGGTCTATATTTTCGGTAAGTTGAATAGTGGTATTACTTATATGGTAAATATTAATTATTGACAAAATCTACGTCCCGAAAGATCGGGATTGACGATACCCCCTTAAGGAAGCTTATAAATTTTGACTGGGCCTAACCTTACTGGTGGATTTGATTATCCGACGGTCAAATAAGTTAAGCGGAAGGGTTTAAAGAATATCAAGATGCCGATTAAATTAAATTGTCAATAATTAAATTTAATTGGCGGGTATCGAAAATTTTAACGTGGAGAGAAATGGTAAGTATTTAATAATAGGAGCTCAATGCTAGACGGTCTTGAGATTATAGGTCAGAGTGCAATTATAGTTCTTTATTGGTATGAACTGTAATTCAGTGTTTTATGAAAATTGTAGAAATCGCTGCTGATTTTTCATAATTACAGAAACCGTCGATAGGTGTTTGTGTTCTACTGGAAGTCTTACTCATAATTACTTCTTAGGATCCTGCTGTAACCATATATATATGCAGGTAGGCTGAGCCAGTTTGATATCATAACTTGTCTTTCAAGACTAAAGATATTTCAGTTTTGCCGGTACGAGTTCTCGATAGTCCGTAGCCCACACTACGTTCAAGAATCGTGTAAGGGAATAATGTAGAAGATCTAATAGGTGCTTCAACTCAGAATCAAACCATAGTTGAAGAATCGACCGATAAGAAGGTATTCTTCTAAATTAACTTCTGTTGCACGGATTTTATTTTGATCGTTCAACATTAAAAGTTTTATCTGGAGCCAGTTTCAGCGTTTACCCGTTCAGTTAATTTTTATCGAAAATTATTTGTAAAAATAATGACCTTACCAGTTTTACCTCCAACAAAAGCATGCTAGATTTTGGGGTTTGTGGATGATTTAAGATGAATCTATCATGTTGTTATTGTTAGAGATGAATTGATTGAAAAATGATGAGTTAAGGTTTTAGATTGGGTTAACTCTTGAAGAAATTGGGACTTTTTGGGTTAATAAACTCAAATGATTAAATTGACTCTATTTTTGAAAAATTTGTCGTGGTATTACTGTATTTGAGCATAAACTCTATGAACGTTGATGAAATGGAGAAATCATGAATGATAAATTGGGGGTTTTGAACAAATCATGTGATTTCTTGTGAAATGTAAGAACCATGAAATGTTTATTGGGGTTTTGAGCTAATTTAACTTGAGTATGTGAAATATATAAATTTGAGTAATTGTTAATGATGTTAACCCTACGTGTGTTGGGTGTTCACAAGAGAAATCATGTTTGGGTTGGACTCGTATTTGAAATTCTAGAAATGATAAAATAAAATGACTAATTTGGAATCCACGAATCGTTTAAGTTGAACTTGAATAGCTTCTCGGTGAAAGATTAAAAAACTGTGGAGATTAGGCGACCTATCCATTGGCTAATAACCGAGAACAAAGCATTAGTCGTAGCGAGTTATAGTGTTAGCGTTGTATATTAAAAATCATGAATTTTTTAATTTTAGTATTTAATTTTATTTATTCATAAAATTAAATTTTTATTTTTTATGAGAATCTTAATGAACAATGTATGCATTTTATTATTTATTTAATGTCGTGCATGGATGTCTTTTATTCTATATAGTATTTAATCCGGTGTGTAAAGTTCGGCTTGCATACGGAAGACCGGATTAAAAGTTTTTTGTGAAATATAAGTATTTGATTCATAGTTTATATGGAATTAGACAAACCATCGGTACGAGTATCGCAGAGTTTTTGTGAGACCCCGACCCATTTTATTTTAAGAAATGATTGAGTGTTGATGGAAGTAAGAATTAAAACTTGAGCTTGGTGATGTTTTGAGCTTGGGTACGCATGAAAGGTATGTAAGAGGAAAAATATGAGGTTCTAATGGATGTTTGGACAAAAATATGTAAAAAGTGTGTAAAAAAAAGTGACATACCTTCACTAATTTAATCATAACGTTTTGTACAAAATGAATTTTGGTATGAGGTTTGAACCATTGGAAAGTAGACTTCCGGGGCTTCAGTTTGAGCACAAGAACGACCCTATTTGAAGTTCGGATAAAGGAGATATACTCGTTTAAAGTTGGACAAAAAGTGCAGTCGCAGCAGAGACCGATCGAGCGGTCTGTGATGGACAGAGGTTATAAATGTCGGTTTTTGGGCTGGTTTTTCTATATTCTCTTCTCTTCTCTCTCTCTAAAAGCTTAAGAGTGAGCTAGGGTTTAGTTTTGGGGGTCCTTGAGAGTTTCCATGTTCGTTGGGGGTGAAGATTTTGCCGTTTCCTTGCGCGAGCAGCCGTTGGAGAGCGTGGATATACATTGGAAGCTCCTTTGAAGTTGCGTGTGTTGGGCTTGGGCGTCTCGGAGGTCACGCGGGGCTTGATTCTTGATGGAGGACCATCTTTGAGGTAGGATCTAGACTCCCTTTTGTGGTTTGCTTATGATTTGTGTTGAATGTTTTTTTAAAGAAATCCTATCATGTTATATGCATGGAACTAAGACTTAAGTGTGGGTATTTGGAGAAATTGAAATGTGTGAATCTTATGTTGAATGTTCGGAAAATGTCATTCTTGAAAATGGATAAAAATCGAAAAGATGGAGTTTTGTACCTTGATGAAAGCTACTAAGGATTGAAATATTAGACTTATGGGTTGAGAAATGTAATTGTATACAAAATAAACTAATGTTGGTAATCTCTCAAAATGCAAGATTTTTGAGTTATTTGAGAAATTTGGGATTTCAAGGAAATAGTAAATCTTGATTTGTTTAGAATTTATTGTACCAAAAAGGTTTTCGGTTGGGTAATTGCTTCTCTTAAACCTTTATGCCCTGATGGAGATTTTAACTTGGTTTATTCTTCCTTTTTTTAAAAGTAAAATTCTTGGCTCAAAGCATGTTAAAAGATGTGAAAATTCTTTTAAGTATTAAAGATAAAAATTTTCTGGCTCGAAAAAGAATCAAGCGTACGACCGATCGATAGACCGCTCGAGCGGTCTATCGGGCATTCTTTTGGCACTCTCGGTTCTTTGGTGCAAGTGAGAGACCGCTCGAGTGGTCTTCTCACCGATCGAGCGGTCTGGACCATTTTTTAAAATTTTTGATGTTTTGCTTAAAGGTTTGGATTTTGGGTACCTTGGCCCTAATCTTCTAAAATACTTGTTTTTATATTGATTAAACCCTCGGTTGGGCCCCTTTGAAAGATTTTAAATTTGTTGTTTCTTTGAAAAAGAAAAAGAATAATAATAATAATGATAATAATAAACTAAACTCCGGCGAGTTTGGGATATGAAGTGGGGTAGTTGTGGTGAGATATGGATGGAAAGACTGAATGAATTTTAAATTTATTTGTATATATCTAAGATGGGTGCTTCTTTTTCAAATGAGATGCATACTAATGAATTTAATCTTGTGTTGAAGCATGATGATGTTGCTTAATAATATGAGAATTATGAGAATTTGCATGTTGAAGTAATGATGTATGATGCAAGAGATATGAAAGACATTTTGAAATACTCGAACGGAACGTGATTTTACAATAAAGAACAAATTGTGAAATGTGAACTGACATGTGAAAATTTGAAATGTGGGATATGCATAATGAGGGGCTGCGGTCCTGTGGTGAAAGCCCGCGAAGGTTTACATTCAAAGATTAAATGGAAAAATTGAGCACTTAATTTTAATGAACCGTATGGATTGATGTGAATTAAGTTGGCTTAGCGGGTCCGCGGTGAAAGATCGAAAACTTGCGCAAGGTGGGGACCACATGCCCACGGGTTAGCCCCCGAAATGTGGTGTTGTGTCGTGGTGAGTTATAGAGCTATCTATTACCCAATGGTTTCGCGTAGCCTATTGGGAAAATAGGGAGGGGTTTCTATAAGCTGCACCCGACGCCGGTTCAATGTTGTGGTACGGTTTTTGTGATAAATCGGCTAATGAAAATGTGATTTGGTTTTTGTGAAAAAAATTGGGTATCGAGAATAAATGTGAAAGAAAGGAATATGCGGAAAAAGGTTACATGAATGAATAACTTGGTGTGCGTGAAAATAAATAGCGAATTTATGAAACTTATATTTTTATTCCGATTGCACCCATCACACCTTACAAATTATGATTAGCATAGAGTTAGTCTTTATCCTACGAGCTTTGGCTTATGTATGTATATAAAACCATTTCAGGTTTCGAGAATCCGAGACGATACTAGGGCTGAGGATGCAAGTGGGAAGAAGGCTATGAGGAAAGATTTAATAGTTCCGTTGTATTTACATTATGATTGTACAGAGAGTGATATGGATAATTGTAATAATACCAGTGTTGTAAATGAACTCTTGAAAGTTGGAAATTTTGTTCAGCCTTTGTGGCACATGTGTATATCGTGAGAATAAAATGTTTTATTTATGATTGCTTTAAGGAAATAAAGTGTTGTTATTAAGAAAGTCATCGTTGATAGCTTTCATGTGGAATAATTTAGGTTGTGTCCATGGGTTCCCAGGAGTCGGGACGTTACAGTTTTAGTAGACCTGTCTTGGTTACGGGAAACGGGTAATAGTATCGCCTATTGTTCCAACTCGTTGTACTAATACACTTTATGTGTATTGAACATGATCACATTGGATTAATTAATTTTATACTGACTATATGAATTAATTCACACCCCAAGATTATTATGACTGCTTATACTCTTAATCCCAAAATAATTAATTATTTATGTATATTTAATATTCGTTATTTTGATTCATTAAAGGGTGCGATATTTTACTAGTCTATAATCCTGGTGAGTTAGATAATGATATTAATTATATAGTGAATATTAATTATTGATAGAATTCACGTCCTGAAAGATCGGGATTGATGATACCCCTTAAGGAGTCTTATAAGTTTTGACCGAGCCAAACCTTGCAGATAGATTTAATTATCCGACAGTCAAATAAGTTAAGCGGAATGGCTTAAGGATTTTTTTGAAGAAGCCGATTAAGTATAATTGTTAGTAATTTAATTTAATCGGTCGGTATCTGCAATCTTGACGTGGGGAGAATAAATAAGCATTTAATAACAGGAACTCGAATATTCGATTTTGAGAATATGGCTGGGAGTGTAATAATTCTTTAGTTGAATGAATTATAATTAATATTTTTATGAAATTACTTCTAGGTTGAGGTGAATTTTCATAATTACATTGGGAGACCAAGTTATATTTGCTCCACAGGTCCCTACTGTAGCCTATTTATATGTTGTTATATAACCATAGCCACAGAGATACGTCATATACGACTAGGGTTTCCACGTATTCTCTTGGTGGCTAGAGAGGGTTGTGAAGAACACGTTCAAGGTAGCCCACACTACAGACGCGTTCTAGCATTCGGGAATATAACAGAAGGCTTGGATTTAGAGCTTCAATTTGAAGTTTACAACCACGAAAGCTTCTAGACTAAAAGTTGTTGCAGCAACCGAAATCAATCCTACCAGATTTCAAAAGGTATAACTTTAATCTAGCTTTTGTAGTATATACCAGGTTTGCTTTTCATGGTTTGACATCAAAAAGTTTTGATCGAGAGTCGGTTTTGTCCTTTGCCTATTTAGTTTTTTTTTTTTTTGCTTAAATCGTGTTCATAATCAATGGATCTTGGCAATTAGTCTCCAACAATTGGTATCAGAGCCTACATTGAATATGAATATGATTTGAATCAAATCCATGTTATCCATATCTGTTGATCTATGCATATGGGGTTCGGGTCGGCTAGAATTGTGCTAACCTTTGTTTTGCAGCTTTTTATCCCGGCTTTATGGTCATATATGAATGTATGTATGATTACATGAATGTATGATGATGATTTTTGGTTTTCACGACGTTTTTATCGTGGTAAAATCAATGTGAACTCCATTAGAGGCATAGGATCATATGTAACCCTCTCTCTCTCTAGTAGATTGAATGTGTACTCCTGATATGGAAACATAAGAACCGAGCTTGTAATCTTTAACAGGTTGGAGTTGAAGATTGGATCGTGTTTTGGAAGCCTCGGTAGAGATTTTCGTCGTTTTGTAGGGTTCTAAAGTGTTTAAAACAGTTTTGGTGGAGAACGGCGCAGTTAGGGCAGAAAATCACGAGTAAAAAATCCTAATCCCGTCCGAACAAAAATCTTTCTGGAGCAGAATTGTTCAGACGCTTGTCCGGACGAAAATATTTCTGGAGCAGAACCATCTGGACGCCCTTCCGAACAAAAACGTCACTAGAGCAGGACCGTCCGAACGACGGTCAACCCGTCCGAATGGAAACGAAGCAGTGTGTTTCATCAAGTTTTGAGCCAGGATGTTTGCAGATTTTGACGCGGATTAAGGTTTCGACATGATGGAATGGTGCTTGGTTTCGGGGGCGCTGCCCCTGGACCCCGCAACCTGACTGGGCAGGTCTAACCCTGTGCCGCACAGGCAAACATGGATGCTTTGAGATCATGAAGCGGCTCAGGATATTATGGATTTACCATAGAAACTGGGATTATCTGTTTATTTATTGTCAATTGCATGTTTGTTACTGCTTATGATTTTTGTTGTGGATGTATGATTCTGGATAACTTGGATAACTATTATTGTTGCATGCTTGACAAATGGTTTAATTTAAATGAATTTATTTTTTCAAAATTAATACGAGTAACTAGACAATAAATTTAAATTCTCAAGTTTTATTTAAAAATATTTTTCATAAAAAGAGAGAATTAGAAATTTTATTAGTTACACATATAACACGTATGATTGGTTTTTACTGGAATCTTTGTAACGTGTGTTTTATTTTGAAATTATAAATTTGTTAAAATTAAACGAATTTTTTTATAAACCTCAAAAATATTTTCAAAACTAAGTGGGAAATAGAATTTATACACAGATAAATCCCGCGATCTCTATCACTAGTTTGTAGATGATGTAATTAATTTTACGTGTTGACATTTGGGCCTTTCTCTGTTAGAGGCAAACTGCCAAGATCATTAATTTGTAAACGATTTTTTAAAATATAAAAACTGGATGGGTAATCGCCGAAACAGGCTCTAAATAAAAACTTTTTGATACCGAACGATTAAAAAAATAAACTTGTGCCACCACAATTAATTTAGATGAATACCTTTTGGTCGATTCTTCAACTACGAATTTTAATTTCCCAAGTTGAAGCTCCCTTCAGACCTTTTACTATATTCCCGATGCGATTCCCGAACGTAGTGTGGGTTACGATCCTCTGAAAACTGAAACCATCAGAACCTGAACAACTTTAATCTTGAAAGACAACTTTTGATTTTGGTTCAGCCTACTCGCATATTTATAGGGCGACAGTAGAGACCTGTAGAGTAATTATGACATAAACTTCTAGTGTAACCCAGATACCCATCCAACAGTTTTCGTAAATATACAAACCTCTCAGCAGTTTCTGTAATTATGAAAACCTAACAGCGATTTTTGTAATTTTCATAAAATACAAAATTATAGTTCACACCACTAAAGAACTGTAACTGCACTCCTAGCCATAATCTCAAGACAATTTGCATTAAACTCCAGTTATTAAATGCTTAACTCATCTCCCCACGTTAAGATTTTCGATACCCGCCAATTAAATTTAATTACTGACAATTTAATTTTAATCGACATCTTTAAAAATTTTTAAGTTTTTCCTCTTAACTTATTTGACCACTGAATAATCAAATCTACCTGTAGGGTTTTGCCCGGTCAAAACTTATTAGCTTCCTTAAGGGGGTATCGTCACTCCCGAACAATCGAGACGTGAATTCCGTCAATAATTAATATTCACCATATAATTAATACCGCTATCCAACTCACCAGGACTATAGACTCATAAAAGATCACACCCTCTAATTAATCAAAATAACGAATATTAAATATACACAAATAATAATTATTTTAAGATTAAAAGCATAAGCAGTCATAATAATCTTACGGTGTGAATTAATTTATATAGTCAGTATAAGATTAATTATTCCAATGTGGTCTTGTTCAATATACATAAAGTGTACTAGCACAGCGAGTCGGAACAATAGACGACGCTATTATCTGTTTTCTATAACCAAAACAGGCCTACTAAAACTCTGTACTACAGTCGTACCAATAGTTTGTCCATTTTCATCTAAACTGTGAACCAAACTTATATTCTACAAAAATTTATAATCTGATCTTCTGTGTACAAGTCATACTCTACACACCAGATTACATACTGTATAAAATAAAGGACAACCATCTATAATATTAAAGAAATGATATTGTATACATTACTCATTAAGATTCTCATAAAATAAAAAAATAATTGTATTAAAATAAAATTAAATATTAAAACCAAAATTAAATCCATAGTTTTTAGTATACAACCCTTACAATGTCCTACTTATACTTAAAATCATGCTGTCTTACATCTAACTCCCATACCTCTATAAGACTATCGAAAGTCTTGGCCGGAAGGATCTTTGTAAAAGGATCTGCAAGATTGTCTTCTGATGCAATCTTGATCACATCAATATTATCTCTCTATACAATTTCTCGTATCAGGTAATACTTACGCTCAATGTGCTTTCCTTTCTTGTGGACTCTTAGCTCCTTCGAGTTAGCAACTGCTCCGCTATTGTCACAATAAAGTTTAATAGCTGACTAAATTGAAGGCACCACATCTAGATCCAATAGGAAGTTCTTGAGCCAAACGGTCTCCTTGGCTGCTTCAGAAGGTGCCAGGTACTCGGTCTCCATAGTGAAATCAGCAATGCAAGACTTCTTGATACTCCTCCAACTAGTAGCTTCACCTCCTATGGTAAACACATATCCTAAGATAGACTTACGAAAATCTTTGTCTAACTGAAAATCTAAGTCTGTGTACCCTAAAGGTATTAAACTGTCTTCCTTGTAAGCTAACATATAATCCTTAATCCTTTTCAGGTACTTGATTATATTTTTTACTGCAGTCTAATGCTCTTGCCCTCGGTTAGATTGATATCTACTAACCATGCAAATGGTAAAGCAAATGTCGAGTTTAGTACAAAGTATAGCATACATTAGGCCTCCTACTGCTAAAGCATAAGGAACCACCTTCATCTTCTCTATCTCATCAGGTGTCTTAGGACACTGATTCTTGGATAGAGTGATTCCATGCCAGAAAAAGAGAAAATCTTTCTTAGAATCCTACATGCTAAAACGAGTAAGGATATCATTGATATACTTTGCTTGTGATAAGCCCAACATTTTTTGTTTTCAATCTCGTAAAAATTTGATCCCAAGGATGTGACAGGTTTCTCTCAAGTCCTTTACATCGAATTGTCCAGATAACCATACTTTTACCAAAGATAACACCCCTTCATCATTTTCGATGAGCAAGATATCATCTACATAAAGTACTAAAAAGACTACCACACTTTCGTAATGCTTCTTGTACACACAGGACTCATCTGGACTTTGATCAAAATTATAAGACTTTATGGCTTGTTCAAACTGAGTATTCTAAGACCTCAATGCCTGCTTAAGTCCATAAATTGATCTCTTAAGTTTGCACAATATGTGCTCTAAGTCCTTTGCTATGAAATCGTCTGGTTGTACCATATAGATATACTCGTCAAGACTTCCATTAAGGAAAGCTGTCTTGACATCCATTTTCCAGATCTCGTAATCGAAATGAGTAGCAATCGATAAGAGAATTCGAATAGAATTAAGTATGGCTACCGGCGAAAAGGTTTTCGCATAATCGATCCCTTCTTTCTGAGTGAACCCTTTTGTAACAAGCCTAGCTTTGAAGGTTTCAACATTTTCATCTGCTCCTCTCTTCCTCTTGTAGTTCCACTTGCATCCAATGGGTTTTATCACTTCGGCTGGTTCTACAAGTTTTCAGACCTGATTGGAATACATAGATTTCATCTCTGAATTCCTAATCTTTTGCTAAAGATCTGTATCTTTGTTCTAACGTGCTTCATTGTAGTTACAGGATTCGATATCCAGTTCTGCTAGGATCCTATCAAAAGACTCTCCCAAGAACATTGATCGATCAGGTTGATGGGCAACCCTTCCAATACGACGAGGCACTACTTGCATCTGTGTACTAGTAGTAACACGCTATGCAGAATCTGAACCCTATGCACCATTACCTTTGTGCATAGGCAAGTTAATAGTAGCACCATGATCATGATCTACACTTGTCTCAATAATCCTCCCACAACGACGAGGCAATGGGATATCAGTGACTTGTGGTTCCTCTTCCGTTCTACTGCTATTTTCTCTCAATTCTTTCAGAATAATTTTACTTTTGGGCCTATGGTCCATAATATAATCCTCTTCTAAGAATCGGGCTTTAATACTAATAATGACCTTCTGATCCTTATGATTATAAAATAGACCACCCTTCATTCCCTTGGGATACCTTACAAAGAAATAGACTTCTGTTCTTGGTTTCAATTTACCTACGTTTTCTTTCAGCACATGTACTAGACACCTCTAAATCTGAATATGTCTTAGATTAGGCTTGTGCCCAGTCCACAATTCTGTGGGAGTAGAAGGTACTGACTTAGAAGGTACCAAATTCAGAATATAAGCCACTATTTCTAATGCGAATCCTCAAAACGAATCGGGTAATCCTGAATAACACATCATTGACCTTACCATCCCTATAAGAGTTCTATTCCTTCCTTCTGATGATAAGTAATCCCTAAACTCTCTAAAGAGGTACTCTCTACCACGGTCGAATCGTAGTGATTTGATACTTTTACCCAGACTCTTCTTCGCCTCCGCCTCTGTCTCTGCCATGAATTTTTTGAATTTTTTAAAATATTCAGACTTATGGTGCATCAGGTAAATGTATCTATACCTTAAGTAATCGTCAATGAAACTGATGAAATACTCAAAGTCACATCTAGGCTAGATTGTCATAGGACCACACGCATTAGAATGAACCAGTTCTAACGATTTTTTAGCTCTATAGCCTTTGGCTAAAAATGACCTCTTGGTCATCTTACCCTCTAAGTAAGATTCACAGACTAGAAGTGCCTCCACTTTCAATGAACCCAAAGTTTCAACTTCTACCAGTCTATTTATCCTTTTTAAATTAATATGGCTCAAGCATTAAGTGTCAAAGAAAACGTTTGATTCATTAAAGAATGAAGCTTTTTCTTATATGATAAATTAGACGTGTTATTCAATTCAATTAATTGTAGTATAGGAGAGATAGGAGATATAATATACAAATCATCCACCAATATACCAGAAAAAATAAAACGTTTATTTTTTCTAAGAACCACAGAGTCATTAAAATGAACAGAATATTTATCTTTTATTAAACTAGAAATCGAAATTAAATTTCTTCTAATTGAAGGTATAAAAAGATAATCTTTTAGAAGTAAAATCCTATCTCTACTAAAACTAAAAGTGACATCTCCTACTGGAATTGCTGCCACTCTTGTATTATTATCCATATATAGGTATATTTCTCCATCACTAAGTTGCCTAATTTTTTAGAACCCCTGCAAAGAATTACAGACATGATTAGTGGCTCCCGTAGCTACATACCAGGTACCGATAAATAACACCGCTAAATATGTTTCAACTACTAATGAACTGAAATTACTTGGTTTGTTCTGCTTATTGAGAAAAATCAGACACTGCTTTTTTCAATGCCCAAACTGGTTACAGTGATAACACTTGTCTCTCGCCTTCTTCACACTAGTTTTTGGTCCCTAACTGCTTTAAGACATGTGCCTCTCCTTATTTCTGAACCTTTTTCTTTTTCTTACCTTTCGACTTAGAGAAAAAATATTTTTTAGCCACATACACAGAACTTGGCTTCTTAAGAATACCCTCGGTTGCTTGAAGTTCTTTAAGAAGTTCTGCCAATGGAAAGCTGAGCTTATTCATGGTATAGTTTAGGTATAACTGCTTAAATCTATTGAGTAATAACTAGAATATGATATCGACCTAGGTTTTTCCATCAATTTCAGCTTCTAGGATCTCTAGTTCATTCAAAAGACTGATCATTTTCAGAATAGGATCCCTAACTGGGGTGCTTTCAGCCATACTTGTATTCATAAGAGACTTTATGGCCACCTGCCCAGCTGCACAATTTTGATCCCTAAACATTTCTTTGAGGTTCGTAATCATGTCATAGGCACTGGGCATAAACTAATGCTGATGCTGCAAAATATTTAACATGAAAGTCAAAATGTAACAGCGAGCCATCTAATTAGCTTTCTGCCACTTCTGATGGGCTCGAATTTCCTATTCAATCGCCCCCTCATCAGGTACTGGTAGACATATCTCAGTCAATACAAATTTGTAGTCCTCGGCAGTTAAGACATTGTCCAAATTTCTTTTTCGATCTACATAGTTTGATCCCGTTAGTTTGTTTTCTTTGAGTATTGACGCAAGTGGATTGAATGTCATTTTAATCCTGAAAATCACATAATTAAAAAAATAACTATTAATTATGATGAAAAAAATTTTAAATTTATTTTAAAATTGATTCTCTCTGCCATTTAAAAAAAATTGCCAGCATCCTGGTACCCTATGAATAGCATGCCTTAATGAAAAGACGTCTACTATCCATCGTTTGTCCAAATAGATCAATTCATATTAATTTTACTATTTAGGTAACTAACCCTGCCAAGTAAAATTAAATAGCTGACATAATTTCAGTCTAGTAAATAATAGAGTGACTGAGATGGAGAGGATGTTATTATTTACAGCTAAGTGTTAACCATCACCTAATCCCGAATCAATCGTTTTGCAATGAACCCTTCAGATGAAGAAGTGATCAACACTAACAGTTATCCAAAATTATCTCTAAAGGAGATTTATACTGGCGATACCACAATTAATCCTGTTGGATAGGGAGAAATGTCTTATTGCCAACACGCAGAATTAATTACATCGCTTACAAACTAGTGATAGAGACCGCGGGATTTATCTGTAAATAAATTTCCTCTCCTACTTAAATTTTTAAAATATTTTTTAGAGTTATAAAAATTTATTTAATTAAAATAAATTTATTAATTTCGAAAACCACACGATCCGAAAGATTCTAAAACATCTTTTCATGTACACGATCTAAAAGATTTCGATTTGTCAAACTATCTTTTCGTATTTTATTGCATAACAAATAAAATAACTGATGAATACATAGTTTTTCATTTAACTTTACAACTAAGATAGTGATTAAAGAAATTCAAAATATTTTATTGTTTATGTTACACATTTTTCAAAAATAATAATTTATTAAGATTAAATATTTATTTATTTAATTAATTCAAAAACTGAAATTAATTTTTATGTTTTTCAAAGATATCTGATTTAATAAAAAAATTATCTTAAACGTGTTATTTTGTAAAAATAAAATATCTAAAAAAATTTCATTTAATTAAAAAACTTTTAATTAAAAAAAATTATTTTATTTTTCTTTATAAAATTTTAATTAAAATCAAAAATTTTAAATTAATTAAATTAATAGGAATATATAAAACAGATATACATCATCCATAGAGTCTAAAAGAATATAAATGCAGGATATGTATATATCCCAATTTTATGATTAAACAGAAACTCTAATGAGTTTCTATCTCCTGTTCAAAGATAAGCTGTAATCTTTCAATCATTTTCTGAATCATCTTTCGACATTCAAGTTGCATCAAGATTCCTCGATATATGCAGTGTTATACATATACAACACTCTCAAGTTTCGAACATATCAGAAAACATGAGCCAAAACAACCCCGAACCACCACTTTAGACGGCTTTTGCCGCTTCTCCCAAACTCTGTTCTCGACGCCATTTTTTCTAAAAAATAGCTATAAAAAAATACTATTTTCTAAAAAAAACCCTGGTTCGAAAAAAACTCGAAAAATAATTTTCGATGGCCGCCGAAGATAGCACCGCTGCAGCCTCCTTGCCGCCGCCCGTTTAGACTTTTCCCGTGGTGGTTTTGATTCTCGTTTTCTCCTGTTTTTAGCACTAATATCCAGAAACATGTTGTTTTGAAAAAAGACTTAAAAACAGTCTTGGAAAGCCTCGAAACAGCTCGGTGATGCCACTAAAATTGCCGCCTATTTTTTGCCCGATTTTTTCATTATTTTTGGACTATTTTTTAAGATATTGTTTACTGCTATTTTATGCTTAAAAACTATTCAAAATCAATCTCAAAAACGTCACAAAAAATACCAAAAATAGCCCTAAATGCCACCGGAAACCTCCACTGTCGGTGCTGTTTTTTTGCCAAATTTTTTTGGTTGATTTTTGGACCTATTTTGGTGCTTTTTTAGTACATAAAATCTGCAAAAACTTTATCGAAAACACCTGTTGCAAAATTGGTGGAAAACCATCGCATCCGTGGCCCAAAACACCCGAAACCACCGCTGATGCCACCGGTTATGCCGCCGCATGTTCTTCGTATTCTTGGATATTTAAACCAGTTTTTAAATATTCTAAATAATATTTAAAAACTAATAAAAGCTTTTACATTGAAAACCTATGCCCCGTAAGTTCAAATTCGAACTAAAAAAGATTAAACTATCATGATCAAACCTTGTGATTAAAAAATTAATTAGATTATCATTCAACTATTCAATCAAACATGAATAATATAATGGTCATAAAATCGAGATTAGAACGCCTGCAAAATAATATTAACACATTTTTAAAGCTACCCGGCCCATCGACAAGTCGTAAATAAAAATCAAAATAGCTCTAATACCAATTGTTGGAGGCATTCTACCAAGATCATTGATTTGTAAACGATTTTTGAAAAATAAAAATTAGACGAAAAATCGCTGAAATAGGCTCCAGATAAAAAAATTTTGATGTCGAATGATCAAAAATAAAACCCGTGCCACCATAGTTAATTCAGAAAAATACCTTTTGGTCGATTCTCTAATTACGAATTTTGTTTTCCCAAGTTAAAGCTCTTGTCAGACCTTCTACTGTATTCCTGATGCGATTCTCGAATATAGTATGGGTTACGATCCTCCGATAACTAAAACCGACAGAACTTGGACAATCTTAGTCTGGAAAGGCAATTCCTAATTTTGGCTCAGCCTACTCGCATATTTATAGGGCTACAGTAGGAATTTGTAGAGTAATTATGATATAGACTTCTAGTGTAACCCAGATACCTATCCAGCGGTTTTCACAAATATGCAAACCTCTCAGCGGTTTCTGTAATTATGAAAATCTTGCAGCAATTTCTGTAATTTTTATAAAATAGTAAATTATAGTTCACACCACCAAAGAACTATAACTGCACTCTTAGCCATAATCTCAAGACCAATTTTTATTGAACTCATGTTATTAAATACTTAACTCATCTCCCCACGTTAAGATTCTTGATACCTGTCAATTAAATTTAATTATTGATAATTTTATTTAATCGATATCTTTAAAATTTCTTAAACCCTTCCACTTAACTTATTTGACCGCCGGATAATCAAATTCACCTACAGAGTTTGACCCGATCAAAACTTATAAAGGTATCGTTAATCCCAAACACGTATCTCCTGGGTCATATTAATCTGAAAAGGATAAATAGACTGGTTGAAGATGAACGTTTAGGTTCATTAGAAGTTGAGGCACTTCCAGTTTGTGAATCCTGCTTGGAGGCTAAAATGACCAAGAGGCCATTTTCGGCTAAAGGCTATAGAGCTAAAGAATCGTTAGAACTGGTTCACTCTGACTTATGTGAATCTATGACTATCCGAGTTAGAGAAGGCTTTAAGTACTACGTCACTTTCATTGATGACTACTTAAGGTATGGATACATTTATTTGATGCACTGTAAGTATGAATATTTTGATAAATTCATTGAATTCAAGGCGAAAATGGAGAAGCGTTTGGGTAAATGTATCAAGTCACTACGATCCGACCATGGTGGTGAGTACCTTTTTGGAGAGTTTAGGGATTATTTGTCGATAGAGGGAATTACATCCCAGTTGATTGCACCGGGTACTCTACATTAGAATGGTGTAGTAGAAAGAAGGAATATAACTCTTATGAAGATGGTAAAGTTGATGATGAATTATTTGAATTTATCAGATTTGTTTTGGGAATTTGCATTAGAGACAGCAGTTTATATTCTGAACTTGGTACCTTCTAAGTCAGTACTTTCTACTCTCATAGAATTGCGGACAGAGCGCAAGCCTAGTCTAAGACATATTCGGATTAGGGGGTGTCCAGCACATGTGCTGAAAGTGAACGCGGGTAAGTTGGAACCAATAACAGAAGTTTATTTTTTTATTGGATATCCCAGGGGAACGAAGGGTGGTTTGATTTACAATCTTAAGATTTAGAAGGTCATTGTCAGTACCAATGCCCAATTCTTGAAAGAGGATTATATAATGGACTACAAGCCCAAGAGTAAAATTATTCTGGAAGAACTGAAAGAAAATACCAATAGAATATAAGAAAAATCACAAGTCATTGATATCCCATTACCTCATCGTAGTGGGAGGATTATCGAGACATGTACAAATCCTGAACCGGTACAGGATGCTACCATTTACATACCGATTTCACAACCAGGGCAGCATATGGATCATCGTACACGGGATTCAAAATCAGCATAACATGTCACTGCTAGTACACAGACACAGGTAGTACCTCGTCGTAGTGGGAGAATTTTTCGTCAACCCAATCGGTGTATGTGTCGGAGGTAAACTGTCAAGATCATTTATTTGTAAATAATTTTTTTTAAAAATAAAACTAGACGGGCAATTGCCGAAACAGACTCCAGATAAAAAATTTTGATATCGAATGATCAAAATAAAAAATCCGTGTCACCACAGTTAATTCAGATGAATACCTTTTGGTTGATTCTTCAACTACGAACTTTGATTCTCTGAGTTGAAGCTCCGAATAGACTTTTTACTGTATTTCTGATGTAATTTTTTAATGTAGTGTGGATTACGATCCTTCGAGAACTGATACCGATAAAACCTGGACAACCTTAGTCTTGAAAGACAACTTATGAATTTGGTTTAGCCTACCGGCATATTTATAGGGCTACAGTAGAGACCTGTGTAGTAATTATGACATAGACTTCTAGTGTGATCTAGATTTCCTTCCAGCGATTTCTACAATTATAAAAACCTAGGAGTGATTTTTGCAATTTTTATAAAATACTAAATTACAGTTCATACCACTAAAGAACAATAACTGCACTCTTAGCCATAATCTCAAGATCAATTTGCATTGAGTTTCAGTTATTAAATGCTTAACTCATCTCCTCACGCTAAGATTCTCGATACCCACCAATTAAATTTAATTACTGACAATTTAATTTAATCGGCATCTTTAAAATTCTTTAAACCCTTTCGCTTAACTTATTTGACTGCCGGATAATTAAATCCATCTGCAGAGTTTGGTTTAGTCAAAACTTATAATCTTCCTTAAGAGGGTATTGTTAATCCCGAACAATCGAGACGTGGATTCCGTCAATAATTAATATTTACCATATAATTAATACCGCTATCCAACTTACTAGAACTATTAACTCATAAAAGATCGCACCCTCAAATGAATCAAAACGATAAATATTAAATATACACGAATAATAATTATTTTGAGATTAAGAGTATAAGCACTCATAATAAATATGAGGTGTAAATTAATTTATATAGACAGTATAAAATTAATTATTCAAATGTGATCATATTCAATACACACAAAGTGTACTAGCACAGCGATTCGAAACAATAGACGATACTATTATCTGTTTCCCGTAATCAAGATAGGCCTATTAAAACTCTCTACTATAGTTGTACCAATGGTTTGTTCAATTCCATCTAAACTATGAACAACAAACTTATATTCTGCAAAAACTTATAATCTGGTCTTTTATGTGCAAGCCGTACTCTACGCACCCTATTAAATACTATACATAATAAAGGATATCTATGCATAACATTTACAGAAATGATATTTGCATACATTGCTCATTAAGATTCTCATAAAATAAAAAATTAATTTTATTAAAATAAAATTGAATATTAAAACCAAACAAAATCTTTAATTTTTAGTATACAAACCTGACAATAAATTTTTAGGAGTCTTTTGACAAGATCCCGGTTGAACTGGATATCGAATCCTGCAACTATAATAAAGCACTCCAAGATAATGTTGCAAATCATTAGAAAAAGGCGATGAATTCAGATATAGAATCTATGTATTTTAGTCAGGTCTAGGAACTTGTAGAACTACCCGAAGAAATAAATCCTATTAGATGCAAGTGAATTTACAAGAGAAAGAGAGGAGTAGATGGAAAGGTAAAAACTTTTAAAGTTAGGCTTGTTGCAAAAGGGTTTACTCAAAAAAAAAATGAATCGATTATGAGGAAACTTTTTCACCAGTGGCCATACTTAAGTCTATCTGAATTCTCTTATTCATTGCGACTCATTTCAATTACGAAATTTGACAAATGGACGTCTGTGGCGTTGAGATTTGGGGGTTTTGAAAATGTTTCAAAAATAAGAGATTTCAAAGATATTTAAAAAATATTTTAACACATTAAAAATTAAATTTTGAAAACCTCTTTTTGTTGAAAATGGAGTCGCCACTTAGTTTTTTAGAAAAACTAAGAAAAATAAAAATGGCTACTGATCTTTAAAACGTTTAACCAGAGAAAGATGGTTCGGGGGCTAAGGTACGAATCGAAAAAGGTGTTAGGCATCCCGTTCGCCCAACCATAAGATTGGCTTCTACTAATCATC
>JAULJZ010209288.1:0-18801 GCA_032270985.1 Heliamphora pulchella | reverse complement strand
CCTCACTGCATCAACAAAAATTGGACGGCATAGAACTTGGCGGTGAATGGAAAGCAGGCCATTGTACGGATGAATGAGGGGACGCAGTGAGGGAGACGAAAACACAGAACTGCTGAGACCGGTGCGACTATTCTGGAGACTGTTCCGGGACCTGCGACTGTTCTGGCGACTTTTTCGGCGACTTTTCTAGGTTTTCGATAACTGTTTAAACAGTCAGAGACTGTTTTTGGGACACGTTCGGTGACTTTGGTGACTGTTTAGTGGGTTTTTGTGGATTTCGACAACTGGTAGCGTGGCGACAACTGGTGTCGGCGACGTCAGTGGCTGTCGGCGACGACGATGGACTGGTTTGGGGTTGTCGGCGCCAAAGGTGGTGGTTCTAGTGGGTGTTGGCGCCAGTAGTGGTGATGAGAGGCTGTGAGCCTCGCTGAGAAGTCGACGAGAGGCTTTGAGCCTTGCTGGAGAGGCGACAAGTGCCGACGAGGCTTGCTAGGTATGCGACAGTGAACGGCGAGCCTCGCTGGAGTGTCTGGCTAGGGTTTCAAGGGTCCTATAGTGATGCGGCTGGGGTTTCAATGGCTATTGGTGGATCTGGCTAGGGTTTCAGAGGTGCGGTGGTGGCTGTGGGTGGTTGCCAGGGTTTCAACGATGGCAACAGTGGCTAGGGTTAGGATTAGGGTTAGGGTTAGACTCTGATACCATGTAACATAATAGTATTTAGCTAAATGAAGACGTTAACCCTAATAGGGCACGCAACGATTTATTTATAGAACAGCGAGACTACATAATAAGATATGGTGTACCCAACCACACCGGATAATAATAATAATAATGTTAATATAATATAACATAATAAAGCTAACAAGGGGGACGAGGGCAGGGGAGCAAGAGGCACATAGAAAAGTATGAGATTAAGTGCAGGAGCGGGAACGAGGTAATGGGAGTAGGAGCGGCACCCTCAGTAGGTAATTCCAACTACCAAGTATCAGACTCCAAAAATTTCCTGTGCCAAACAACATAAGAGTCCAAGAATTTACTGCGCGATTGAGAAAATCCTGTAATTATTTAAAGATCTAAAATATCAAATATCTTCTCAGCGTGAATATCAGTAGCAACTTGGTGAGAAAGAAGTACCTGACGTGCCTCATATGTGCTACATAATATATTTGCATGCTTTTTACCATAGGTACTGTAGTGTCACATACAAAGAACACAATTTTAGTTCTCTTTCTTTTCTTTTCTTTTCTTTTCTTTTCTTTTCTTTTGCAGGGGGTGGGGGTGGTGCAGTTGTGGAAGTGGGTTTGGACACGGACTAGGAATGGAAACGGTTGGGTTTGGGATGGAGGTCCGGATCCCTTATCCTAACCCCGACCCATTAACAAGAAAAGCCACCCCAACTTCGACATGGATGGAGAAGATTTGGGGTGTTTGCTTTTTCGTACGAAAATGAACAAAAATGCATTTTATCTTCCCCGCCCAACAAATTGAGTAAATGGGTATTAGCTAATTACTCAATAGTTCAAACTACTTGCATGGAAGATGGAAATTACTTAGAGGCCATTGCTACAACAAAGTGGCAATCACACTAGAACAAATATTAATACCGGCTTGGGATATCGAGCAGCGTGGAGTAGATGCTTTTAAATGAAGAGCGATACTTCTCCCTTCCATCTGCATGCAATGTGGGATAAAACATCCTCAACCAAATGATTTATGTTCGATTGGAAAAACGTAGTTGGTCAACCATTATATATCAAATGAGTTATCCCACAATGAAAACTCACTCAGCACAATGAATGTCTCTGTCCCAAGCATGAGGAGTCAAACATTTGCAGAACCCACGATGTTGACCTTCTGAGGTACACTTTCAAAGTGGGTACAGGATTGGTGATTACACCCATCCATGTCCCCACCCTGAGGCAAGTTATGACTGCTCACCTAAACCTAGACCCAATCCTGCTAGAATACATCTAAACGCATTGCATTGCAGAACAGCAGGGATGGGTCCCAATTTTTCAGCTCAATTGCCATCCCTACCAAGGACCAAGAGAAAGAATTACGAATATTTCAGATTTTCTGGCTTTACAAGAATAGCATCACAACTAAACTACCAAAACCCAGATAGCCAAAACAAAAAATTGAGGACAATGTATTTCATATATCTGAATGCATTGGACAACCTAGAAAATCATGTTTTGGGGGAAGTTAATTGGGATATATTCATTTTAAAGGCCATATTAAGGCACAAAAGGAGTATTAAAGTCAGATTTAGGCAGCAGGATTAGGGTTGTTCAGTCAAAGATTTCGTCCAGAAAGACAGCATCCAGAGAAGAGAATTCCAGTAGAGGGGTGGAAGTCAATGGAGAAAAGAAAGACGAGAGATGTTGCCGGTGGAAAGGAGGCGTTGAGCTTGTGGGATATGGGGGAATCGATTCATGCCTATGAAGATCAAACTTTAGCAGGGGAACAGATGGAGCTATTAATCAGTGTTAATAGCCTAAGCAAGAAACTTCTGGTTGGTTTTTTCATTCCCAGAATTGTCCACCTTTCCGTGTTTCTCAAAGTATTAATTAATTATGCATCAAGGGGTTATTTAATAACAAATTTAATGTTATTTTTATTATTTTTAATGGTTCGTGTGTGTAATCTATATAACAAGATTGCAGAACCTGATGTTGACATGTATCTCTTAATCTGGTGGATTACACTCAATACTGAATGAAAACGGTTAGATTAAATTCTTACTCGCAATATCCATCCCTCTCACTAGCATCCCTCCCTTTTCTTTTTCTTTTTCCTTTTTTAAAGACTTTTTGAGCCGATGGGGAGGACAAGGTTAGCACTGGTGTATGTTTATGAAACAGACACCAAAGCTCAAACTGCAGTCATACGCCTAGATTCGGATCAGGCAACACAGAGATTGACCAAAATACTTTGGGGCTTGGTTCAACCGTTCATGAACATGCATCAATTTTATTTCGAAAATTACACAAAAAGAGTGAGGTCATGCAGTTTGATTTGGATCAAGATATCTGAGCAATGGATATATTTTCAACCAAAAGGAGACCAAACTTTTTAGAGAGAGAAGAAATGACAATAGAGAGGGGAAATAAAAGCTGATTACGTGGAAGAAGATGATGTGAGATGAGAGGGAAACATAAACAGCCGAGTTTGTGAGAGACTGTTTCTTTTTTCCAGAACAATTCATGACTCGGCTAAAATTGAGTCGCATTGCTGTCGCTTCATTATTGGATAGGGGTACCACGTAATGTTGCCAGCATGATTTTCTACCGGCATACAAAAATTTCTCAACTCGGTGGGTGGATGGCTAGCTCGGGATAGCCGCCGTCGGGAATGCTACATGTGGGGCCTTACTAGCGAATAGTGTTGAAATCATAGTTTATTTGTTTATTTAATCTAATCTCATTCAAATAATCAATTAGACCCCTCCACCAAAAATAAGCATTCAAAAATCCCACAATTTGTAGTTACATGTACATAGTTAATAAATTTGATTTATTGGTCCCATTTGAAATAATAGTTTATTTTTCTAATTTTATTTTTCTTATTTCTATTTTTAGTGAACACTTTGTTATTGTTTCTTTAAACATTATACAGTCCCAATGTCATGACTGTGTTGTGCCCGTGCTTCTGAGTGCATCTCCGTCGAACATGTGCTTTCATGTTTTTTTGTTATTAAATCAAGTCATGAGAACCATTGCACCAATGCTAACCAAAAAGAACCATTGCACCAACGCCACTTAAAAACTTCAATGGGACAGGTTCCAAATATACAAAGAATTATAGATATAATATGATTTATGAAATTTATAAATAAAAATAAAACCAGAATATCTAAACAAGAAATAACCTTTTTTCCATATTTGGTCGAACAACATATCTAACTTTCGAAGAATCCAGCAAGAAACAGAGAATTATTAGAAAATACGAATCACAAACATGATTTGACAAAGCATAAAATAAAAACATATTGAAAATCTATTCCCCAGTACAAAGGAGTTAAATTTCATTTGCTAAAGAAATAAAAAGCTCAAAAAGTACCTTTGTATCAATATCCCGATCAAGGAGATCATTAATGGTACATCCTGCACCTCTTAACAGCAAGGCCCCACAGCCAAATAGTGTCAACATTTTAACATCAGGAAAGTTCCCAGGAGATGCTGCCATTGTAATTGACCTAAAACAGTAAATATGAGCTCTGAAAAGTGGAAGGAATATAACGTCCTACAAATCTCATAAATGTACATTGTTGGTGATTGAAAACTTCTACGCAAAAGTTCAAATAAGAAAATTGAAATAAGAAGTTATAAAACAGGCAGCTACAAAAAAATAGAAAATACCTAGTTAGAAATAATAGATATTTATAATTTAATACATGGTTGGTGACAAAAGTGTTAAAATAACAATAAAGGTTTCTCAACCACATGACATTATCCCAATATGGTTCGTGGCACATCTAATTCCTTTATAATTAAAGTTGAGATGTTTATCAGACAGTATACTTGAGGAACATTATATGTGGGCACTACCAAGTCCAACAAATTCTTCTCATTTCATTTTGTTAAGTTGTATTGATAGATCTTTGTACGCTCCAGGGATTCCCTTAATGCCCTTTTCATAATATCTTACTTGTCAAAAAAAAATATTAAGTTGTATTAGTTAGCATTCGATTTGATCAGGGAGCCCTTATTGCCTATATCAACCAATACAAACAACTTGTATCTCAGCGAGTACTATGTTTTCTTGCTGTGGAAAACCAGTCCTTAGGGAGCCTAAGTACATGGTACATATGAGGCTTAAAATCTCATGCTTGGAACGCACTACACGTATGTAAGCCACTATTTCTACAATTGTAACGATATACTAGGATAGTGGGGAGACAGCGAAACAGATTGAAGGAGCATAAAAATTTATAGAAAAATTCCAAGTGTAGCTTAGAAAACATCAAATTAGGGTACTCATTTGATAGGTAACTTGCAAGGTCTCCCATTAACTAATAAAATAACTGCTCATGCAAAATTGTTTACCAAATTGAAGTTTGTAGTTTGTAGGGGAACATACCTCGGGGTTTTGTCCCTCTTGTACTAGCTACTTCTAATTACTTCAAGTCCGCAATATCTCTCAATCTCAAATATCATCTTAACTAGAAGGTCCAAAATCAAATTACAAACAAAATCACAAAAGAATATAGGACTCGGAATTTGAAGCTAGAGGTGTCAGAAAAGTTATCACATGGATAACTGGCTTGTGGCAGCCACACGTCCATCGCGACGTTGCTTATTATTTTTCATATAATTGGCAATAAAGTGAATGTGAACTTGTTGAAGCTGAATTTACCAATTAATATCGATAATATTGATCATTAACGTCATCATCACATGCGGCCATGTTGGCATAAACAAAAACAATAAAAAATAAATAACCTTGTAACATAATGATGGCGCGACATTTGACTGAATAGAGAGTTGCTACCCAATTTAGAAGATCAAGGGCCCAACACGAGCGAATGAATATTTTAGATCTAATAAATATCGTAGGGAGCTAATTTTATTTAGTATGCGTTATTTTTTAAATATATACATATATGGGTTATTTTAATTTTTATTAAGTTTAGCCTATAATAAGATAATTTGCATTGTAAACATCAACTTTAATTAATTATATTGAAAGAGTGTTTGAGAATGAGGATTGTGGCTCTTGGAGTGCTTCTTCTCTCCTCTTCCCCTTATTTGGTTCGTCATCTCCTAACCATATCACATTCTTGCCAAGGGACAACCAAATACACCCTTTTTGAAGGCAGAAACTTAACCAGTTCAAAAATGAAAAGAACTGAAAAGGAAAACCAAAACCCACAACACATAAGAATAATATCTATCAAAGGGAAACCAGAAATCTTACCAAAAGCAAGGCCAAGCAAGTAACCATGTCCCAATTGGCTTATCCAACCGTGCAAGGCAGGCATATGGCTGAGCATTCTCTGGCAAATACAAATCAATCCAAGTCTTTGAACCACCATTTCCGGCCACTACTTCACCATTCCTCTTTGGACTCTCCTTTTCTGCTGCACCGGAAGACCTGGAGACACACGCGGTCTGACCTTTTGTGCTCGAATTGAAGTTCCTAAATTCGAACTTGTACTTGAATTCGAAAGTGAAATTTTCCCTAAATAATTCAGGGCTAGAGATGCGGTTGTAGGAAGGTTTGATTGGAGAGTCAGAGAATGAGCTTGAATCATGATTAGGATTAGGGTCAGGGCTTATGGGATTGGCTGAAGGGAAAATGGGATGGAAAATGGAGTGAGTGACAGCTATGAAAGAAGAAGGGGAGGTAAAACGATTACAGGATGGTCGCTGCTGCTGCAATGTATGAAGACATGTTCTAGAGAGTCGAAACAATGCCATTCTTCTCTGCCACAGACCGAACCCAACAGAAAAGCTTTGATGACTAGTGCTGTTTTACGGAAGAGATTGAAATATAACAGAAACAAAATTATGAAATTGCACATTTTAGTTTAGAATCTTCCAAATATATTTTCTTAAAAAAGTAACTTCACTAAAGGTTTCAAATGAATGTCTCTTAAAAGAATTTCTCCATAAGTTAAAATGTAATGGAAAAAAACACAAAAATCAGATTCACATAGATTCACAATAGGACTTGAAATCACAGAGCTGCACAATAGGCTTGAAATCACAGATTCACAGGGATTCTTACATTCACAAAATCCAGATTTTAACTTAGTAATATGCGAGGGGAAGGATTTGATATATTCAAAAACCAGATTTTAACAAAAATGAGAGATTCAAAAACCAAAAAAAAAAACTCAGTTGTAAAATCTGTGATTTTTAACAAAGATTTTAGCACAAAAATCTTATTGAAATCACATGTATTCAAAAAAGTCGGATTGTATATAAAAATCCGATAGGGCAAGCCGGCAATCCGTATATCAAAATCAGATTAAAAAATATCTAATTGAAATCGATATAGGAAGAACCAAAGAAGAATTACCGGCGGCAACGAAGCAAAGCAGCAACGAAGAAACGCAGAGTCACGAAGAGGGAAAGAGGACGACTGGAGTGAGTCACTGGCGCCGGAGAAGTGGTCTCTTGCAGTAGCGAGTGGCGATGACAAGCACCGCCGGATGACGGAGATGAGGACGAGCGGCGACGGCTGACGGTGAGGAGTACGAGCGGCTACAGCTGACGGAGAGGAAAACGAGCGACGACCGGCGAGCGGCGAGCGGCGAGCGGCTGATGGCGAGGGCCGAGGAGTAGCAACGTCGAGGCGTCGAGCGGCGGATGACAAGGAGAGAACGGCCACGTTGCTCTGTTGGGTCTTGCTGCAATACCCAACGGCGGTTTTGGGGCATGATGCCCAAACTGTTTTCAGCCGTTCGATGATACAATTTAATTCCTAGCCAATCTCAGCCGTCCAAGCTAATACCTCAACAGCCAGAGCATCATCTCCCCCACGATCTAATCTGGGCCCTCCAAATTTGAACCATCAGAACGTTTACTTGCCGTTTCACTCCCTCTCCCACGTTGGTTCACGTTCTCTCTCTCGCTGTGTCTCCTCTCTCTCCCGCTCTCTGTGTTCTCTCTCTCTGTGTTTCCTCTGTCTCCCCTCTATCTTCGCTCTCTCTTGCTCTCTCGCTGTGTCTCGTCTCTCTCACTCTCTGTTCTTTCTCTCTCGCTCTGTGTCTTATCTCTCTTTCGCGCTCTATCTCTCTCTCTCTCGTGCGCTCTGTCGCTCCCTCTCTCGCATTTTCTCCCGCCAGACTGTTGTTGTGGTTTCGTCGTGTACTGCTCAACTCCTCTGCTGTTGAACCTCTCTCTAACAAGACATGCCTTTTTATCTCTCTCTCTCTGTTATTTAATAACACACTTATTAGTTGAAGTTATTTTATAATTTATATATATATATATATATATATATAAATTAAGTGTATTAGGGTTTATTAATATCTGCATCTTTCATGATTTCTTGACTTGGATTTAATTGGTAAACGGAATAACTATATTGTCTTTTTTTATTTATATTGACAAAATATTTCCTTGTACGAAATCAATACGCATAAAAGAAAAATAAAAACACACAAACAAAATAAAAGAAAATAAAACATGCACATAAATAAAAGAAAATAAAACATGCACATAAATAAAAGATCTCCAGATAGACCCTAAAAGCCCTAAAAGGTCATGATGATAAACTGATATGATATGACCGTTGACAACATGGCGGTCGCCAAGATGAAACCCGTCTGGCATGGCGGTCGCCAGCCCAAAACCCCTCAATCAAGGCGGTCGCCATGTGTCCTTTGACCATTTTGGAGGTCGGTAACATAGAAGGTGGCGACCGCCACCTCAAAATGCGCATAAGGCCATTTAAGGCGCGCAGGAGGGGGGGTGTTCATTTGTGCACTACCCTCTCACTCTCTTGCTCTCTCACGCTCTCAAACTCTCTTTTACTCCTTCTCGCTTCCTAGCTTTCGTGCTCTTTTCTCCTTCATGCGATGTTTACACTATTGTTTGTGATCCCATTTTTGTTCATGGCAAGGGAGATGATGACTTCGGGGCTCGACAGGGCCCCTCTGCTGCCGGGAGTTCTTCCACGGGGACTCTCAGAGGCACGACTTCCAGCTTTCCTATCGGTGGGGTCACCTCCAAGCAGCTCACTGCTGCGATGGACGCACTCGTTCTCGAGGCGTAACGTGCCTCCCACTAAGCTGCTGAGGAGGTACGGACAGCTGTCGAGGCACAGGCTACTGCTAACGCTACTGCTGAGGCTGCGATGGTTGATTTCTTGGACCCTGATACTAGAGAGGGCCACCCCTCTCCTTTTGTTCCTCATACTTTTGCTCCGGCACCCTATCGTGTGGTACCACGCGAGATGAGACGTTACAAGCCTCCACCGATGCCGTTGCTGCTGACGTTCTTCTGCGGGAGCCTGACCACCATATTTCTTGCCAGCGACCTTCGGTATGTATCTTATCCTTACGGTTTTTATGATATATCAAACGTAGACGCATGCTCAGGATCCCCCCATATGATGATGATGTGATTTGATTATGATGATGAATGATTTATTTTGATGATGGTATGGACGATAAATAATTGTTTGTGCGACTTGTTTGAGATCTTAGCTTAGGTACCCTTGCAATAGAGATTAAAAAAGTAGGGACACTTAGAATTTTTGAACAAATAATGAAAGGGGCACTTATTTTAGTGAAAAATTACAAAATAAAAGGCTTGAATTCTTTTATTTACGAAAAACATAAAGATTAAGGGAGAATTTTTATTTTCGTTTTTATTTTTGGGGTATGAAAACTAAAGGAAAAATTTTCACCAAAAATTCTAAAATTAGAAGCAATTTTGTCAAAAATTTCTAAAATCACAAACTCTAGAAATCTAATGGGTATTTCTCGAAAAACTAGAAATTTAGAAAGTTGGGGCAAATTTTAAGAAAAATCATGAAAAAATTTTAGAAATCTTTAGAAAATCTTAGAAATTTTAGAAACTTTAGGGAAGATTTTGGAAAAATCTTAGAAGAAAATTTTTAGAAAATTTTAGAAAAATTTAAGAAAAATTTTGAAAAATTCTAAAAAATTTGAAGAAAAACTTTGAAAAAAAAATCATAGGAATCTTTAGAAAATCTTTAAAAAATTTTACGAAAATCTAGGAAATTTTTAGGAAGATTTTTGAAAAATCTTAGGAGAAAATTTTTAGAAAATTCTAGAAAATTTTTAGAAAAATTTTGAAAAAATCATAAAAAATTTTAAGAAAAACTTTGAAAAATCCTAGATATCTTTAGAAAATCTTAGGAAAATTTTAAGAAAATCCAAAAAAATTTTAGGAAGATTTTCTTTCTTTTAAAAAAAAAAAAAGTCCCGAAAAATTTAGGATGATTTTTCTTAAAAATCCTAGAAATTTTTAGAAAATTCTAGAAATTTGAAAAAAAATTTAAGAAAATGTTAGAAATTCTAGGAAAATCCTAGAGAATTTTAGAAAATGTTAGAACTTTTTAGAAATTTCTAAAAAATCCTAGAAATTTTAAGAAATTTTTTTTAAGAAGATAGGGGCAAATTTTCAAAAATTTCTAGAAAATTGATCCTAAAAGATTAGGACAAAAGGGACAAAACACAAATATCGAAGGGAAGAGATTATTTTATTATTATTATTATTATTAAAAAAAATTTGGGAGAATGATAATTACAAAATGATAGATATTTGCCTGGCGCGCCAAGCTTAGGATTCCTAGTCTTGAAGGGCCATCACTTACTCACGAACTTAGGGTTAGGGTGCCTATTTTTCTAGGGTTTTGAAAGAACCGAAGGGTCGTCATTTATGCACGAACCTAGGGTTAGCTTTCAGATATTTTTCTGCATTTCACTCGCTTGATCTGCTTTTATATTTTTTCTGCTTGTCCTCTTCTTTTAGGCTGGTCACTATGTCCGTGGCTTTGGAGGTTCTACCTCTGTAGAGGTGTTGGAGTGGTATGATGCCCTCCCTGCTCCCAACCGAGCTTATATTGATGCCTCTGGTTTTGCTCGCTTCATCCCCTTGTTGGGTAGAACGAGCAACGACCGGGTATGGTTGACTGCCCTGGCTGAGCGGTGGTGGGATACCACAAACACCTTCCATTTTACTACTTTTGAGGCTACTTTAACGCCTCTGGACTTCGGCCTTATCACCGGCATTCAGGTTGGAGGGGCTCCCATCCCGACTGATCCATCCATCGCTAGTTCCCCTGATGCGCTGACATATTTCCTTGGTGCTGTTCCCACCCAGATGGACAGAGATCAAGTCCGACACACCTGGTTCTTCGAGAGATTCAGACATTTTTAGTGCGCCGAGTCTCGCTACTATGAGTGGGTCACCCGGGGCTTTCTCATGTATATGTTTGGTACCTCCTTATTTTCGAACAAGGAGAATACTGTACATTTGCACTACCTGCGTGCCCTTGCTCGCCACGATCGTGTTGCTACATTCGACTGGGGAGGAGCTTCCCTCGCCACCCTCTACGGCTTCATGAGGACTTTTACTTGGTTCCCCCAGGAGCTTAGTATTGGGCGATACTGGAGGGCTTGGGGTATGATTTAGTTTTTGCAGTTCTCCGTTCATTTATGTTATCTATCATTATTTGCTTGCTGACATCTTATTCTTTGCAGTTGTGGACCTATGAGTTCCTCGGGCTTCACGTCCCAGTGAACTCTTCTGCGGACCCTTCAGTCATTTCCCGAGTGGCCCGGTGGTCCTGAGGCCTAAAGGGGAAGAAGGCTGGAGGGAAGAACATCGACCGCTTCTGGGTGTCCTTAGATCGGCTGACCCCTGACGAGGTATCCCTACTTACTGTTCATTACTCTCTGCACTGTATTGTTCACTGTACTGTACCACACTGGTCACTATATTCCGTTCACTGATACTGCACTGCATTTATCATTATTGTATATTGTACTATTTATTGTACTCTACAGGTTCACTAGGACGACTGGTGAGGAGTAGAGGATCGGGCTGACGCAGACCTGATGCGTAGCTGAGATATCACTTCCATGCGGATCCTGCTGGAGGGTCCATTTGGATGAGAGTACTATCTAGGAGAGCAAGTGGTTCACCAGTCGCTCGGCTTAGATCACTTTTGGATCGCGGTGGTTCCTTCTGCTTGTATGCGCCGGACTAATCATTTGGGCCGGGTCGATCTTCTCCTTGAGCTGGTGGGGAACCCTGCAACTGAGCTGCTGGTGGCGGAGAGAGACTACATCGCCTGGGCCCGGGCCCATCTACTAGGTCCATTAGGACTCGGTCCGGCTGGTGTTAGGAGGAGGCGAGCACCGGTGGCTATTGATGCTGGCGCTGCTGCTGCTGCGAAGTTAGAACTGTTGCTGCTGGAGCAGCTGGGGCTGGGGCTGGGGCTGTTGAGGTGCCCTAGACCATATCGTCCTTCATTGCATGGTATCCTTTTGATATCTCCATCCCGGTTCCTTCAGCTCTGGAGTTCCGACCAGAGCATGCTCAGGTTTGATTTTCTTCTCGTTGTTTCCTTTTCGTCGTTCTTCTTTCGTAGACTGCTCAGTTCTGTATTATTTCTTGACAGACGGATTAGGCTTGGCTGGATCGTCTCATGCTGGTGGTGAGCGGCATGCGGACTCTGATCCGTCAGCAGGACGCTGCTCTGCGTTCAGCTGGGGTCCCCTTTGTCCTTCTGCCGGTGAGTATTTTCCTTTTGATTTCATCATCCCGTTCTGTATTGTACCTTATTCTTACTTTTACTTCTCTTTTCAGGCACCGATAGCTGCCACTAGCGTAGTACCACCACAGGGTGCCCCGGTTATGCTTTGATACATTCTGCTGCATTTGATGCATTTTGGGCCTTCGTGCCATTTGTTACTTGATATTCATCTACTGTTTCATTTACTGCTCAAACTGTCATGGATGTGTAATATAAATGTCAAGACTTACACAGGATTCAGAAATCACAAACTGATACATGCTTGCCACTTTTTAACATGGCGGTCGCCAGAATCAACATGGAGGTCGCCATTTTTCATAAATGCTTACATGGCAGTCGCCAGTTACAACATGGCGGTCGCCTGGTCAAAGGGATTATGTCACTGTACTATGCTTTTTAGAGTTGGCGGGTGCCAGCTTCAAGGTGGCGGTCGCCACTTTGAACGTACCTTTTGTCGAAATTTTGATTTTTAGCCCTTTCCTGCCTTATAAATATAACCCTAGTGGCCCTATCTTCTGTTGTTCAAACCCATATGGCTAATCTCCTTTCTTCATGGATTGAGACATTCTCTCATGTTGAGCGTTTGAACCTTGCCCCTTTCGGTATCAACTCCTTATTTCCTCTTATGGCCATAAAGATTGATGGGCCTTTGCTAAAAGCAGCTGCTCAGCTATGGGACCCGCAATCCCACGTCTTTTGGTTTGGCCTTGAAGAGTTATGCCCTACCGTGGAGTAGTTTACTACTATTTTGGATTTAGCCCATCGAGGCTCCGTTGTGGTTCCTACTTTCTTTCTTTCGATCCGCTAACAAGTGATACAGCTCTATGGCCTGTCTAGGATGGAAGCCTCTATTCTAACACATGATGATTGTCTTAACTTACCTTGGATCATTAACAGATTTTGTCCTATCGGTGACCTCAGTGACCTCAGTTTTCAGCTGCGGCGACGTTACACTCTTTGCCTCTGTCTTTTTTCCCAGTATCTTCTTGTCCCTTCTGACGAGCGAGTTAGCTGTGCACTGGTTGACATTGCTGGTCAAATGTGGATGGGGAAAGACTTTGTACCCCTGGTCCTAGCTGAGACGCTGCTGGGTCTAGATGCTGTCCATTGTGGTGAAACTATTACTTTTGCTGGCAGCCTCTTGCTCCTTTAGGTAGATTCAAACCTTTCTCTTTATCAGACTTGTGTCATATTGCGATGCTCTGCTCTCACGGATCTATCTTTTTGCTGTAGATCTGGCTGATGGAGAAGGTAAATCTTGTGCAAAAATCACCCACTGATAGACACAGTGCTGCAATTTTCCTTTACTGCCCCCGCTATCAGATATGCAATACTGAGGCAGCCTAGCGACAATACCTTTCTTCTCTGATCGGCCCTAATATCACCTGGCAGTGCCCCTGGTGACGGATTCCTGCCATGACTTTGACTATTATGGATCACCCTGGTGTCTTACGGATTGGTCTTCGTTAGACTACCTTCTACTACCCACATAGGATCATGCGACAGTTCGGGCAAAGCCAAATCATTTTTCCCAGTATTCGAGACTGTCTATTTTCTTCTACACTGCAGGCTCCATTTCTAGCATAGTATCAGGAAGCCTGGCTTTCTCGTTCATGTATAGAAATGCAGGAGCTGCAATGTCCTGAGTTTTCTGCTGAGTACAAGACATGGCTAACACAAGATAGGAAGAAGAAAGATAGAGAAGAAGGGAAACAAGTAGCAAAGAGGAGAACGATTTGAGGACTTCTGCTTTGTTTTGAAAATTTCATAGCTTTCCCTTTTCTTATTTGGGACTTATGTGCCCGCCTTTATTTTTAAAAACCTTGTAGCTTTGATTAAAATAATGAAAACTATCACTTTATGTTTAAGCTAGTTCAATTTTATCCCAAGTTTTTCAATGACTTTATTATCAAAATTCAGAAACAAATTTGCACTGGTCTTAGATTCAAAGATGGTTAGAAACAAAGAATGCGGTCAAATTTCTTAAGAGACTGCCTACGTATCCCAAAAAGATGGAATCAGGCCATGACGTAGTTGGAGCTCGGTTTTCACTCGGGTATTGACGCTCTCCTTTTTTGATGCCCTAATTTTTGCCAAGGTCGCCCTTTCAAGTTTTCGGCCTTGCGGACTGCTCTAATTTTTGCCTGAGTTGCCTTTTCAGTTTTTAACTTAATGAGCTTTTGTTTTATCTTTATTTTTACCTCAAGAATAGTACTTTTTGAGTTGGTCGAGGTTTACTGGAGTGGAGAACACATTACCATCCAAATCCATAATAATGACTGCACCACCGGTCATGATGGTTTTGATGAGAAACGGTCCAGACCAGTTAGGCTTGAACTTGCCTCTTGGGTCAAAGATAGGAGCTCTGATTTTCTTAAGAACCAAATCTCCTTCTCTAAGGTCCCGGGTCTTGACTTTCTTATTAAATGCTCGAGTTATCCTCCTCTAGTATCCTTGTACATGAAACAGAGCCTGTAGTCTTCTTTTGTCAAACAAAAGCAACTCCTCCATTTGGTTCCTCTGCCATTCTGCCTCTAAAATACTAGCCTCGGCCACTACTCTTAATGAAGGGATTTTCACTTCAATGGGAAGTATAACTTCCATCTCGTATACTAAAGAGTATGGCGTAGCTCCCGTCAAAGTTTTGATTGACATTCTGTATCCCTAAAGTGCAAATGGTAGATGTTTCGGCCAATCCTTATGTGAGTTGATCGCCTTTTGTAGAATTTTCTTGATGTTCTTGTTTGCTATCTCGACTGCTCCATTAGTCTGCGACCGATATGGTGAGGATTTGCGAGCCACTATCCGGTATTCTTCGAAAAGATCTAAGACCTCTCCTTGGAAATGTGAGCCATTATCTGAGATGACCTCATGGGGGACACCGTACTGGCAAATGATGTTCTGTTTGATGAACTTAGCAATATGAGAGGCTTTCAATACTAAGTAGGAGGCTGCTTCCACCCACTTGGTAAAGTAGTCAATGGTCACCAAGATAAACTCGTGCCCATTTGACGCCTTCGGTGTTACCTTGTCGACGAAAGATTCCCGATTCTCTTGCTGGGTTGTCTCAAGCTCTCGAGTAGTAACGTCCAGTTGGACATTGTAACTGTACTGGCTGATGAAAACTGTTGCAATGTCTTCCCACGTTCTGATTTTAGCTACATCAAGGGAGAGGAACCATTTCTGGGCTGCCCCAGACAGAGATCGGTGAAAGAGCTGAGTTTTCAATTGGTCACCAATCCCCATTGGCGACAAGGTACCAACATACCTTCGAAGATGAATTCTGGGATCTCCGATTTTATCAAATTTTTTCATGTCCGGCATCTTGAATTTTTTTGAAAATTTAGCATCTGGGAATAGGCAGAGTCCCCTTACGTCGAGCATATATTCCTCAACTCCTTTGGCTTTCCTCAACACCTTTTCCATCCGGTCAATCTTTTTTGCAAGCGCAGATTCCCTAGACTGGGCAGTGTTCTCGTCTTCTACTACAATTAGGCGGGGAACCCGCGGTGGGACCATGACTTGTGGTATTTCTGATCCCTGGTTGTCATCCCAAAAGTCTTCGGCATTCTCATTCGCGTTATCTGGCTCCCCATTTACACCGAGCATGCAGGCCTGAATTGCTTGTATCTGTGCCTAACATTGAGTTTCAGCTTGGGTCTGCTGCTCCACAGCTCGCTGTATCTCGGTAATAGCCCTCATCATGGCTGTCAAATTAACTTCATTCTCTGCCATGTTTGTCGATTCAGATACTCTGCGAAGTCTACTCGACTTTGATCTTACCCACACTCGTGTCGACTGTATTCTTCCCGGATCAATGGTAACCCATAGAAGAACCTAAATCCCACACGTAGAATAACTAGTTTCAGACAATAGATAGCAAATATCCCAGATACCCAAAGTAGCTGAAACTGAAATAATGCCCCTGTCGGGCCATACCACCAGCATAACAACTGAACGTTTGAAGACCCCGGGTGAGAACCAAAGGGGATAGATCAACTAAGTTCTAGAGGAAAGACGGACGGCGTTCCGGTGAGAAGATTATTCTAACCCTCAAGAGATTGGTTCGACCTATGATTCTAAGAAAAAATTGGCGGCACAACGGTAGAAAAATGAAACTTTTCTCTCATATGTCAAAAGAAAGAGGTTTGAAGAAAGCAAGCCTAGACTAAGAAACGGGATATAGAGTTAGCAACCTGAGAAGAACCTAGAAAGGAGAGAAACTATCTTAAAGATCCAAAAACGAAACATAGGCATGACCCCGGGAAGAAGCCTGATACATCAACAAGAAAGAACTAACAAACCGAGAAGAACCTGGAGAAGCGAGAAACTGTCCTAGGGTTGTTAGAACTATACACGGACATGATGGCGTGAGAAAAACTGATCAGGGTGAAGGACAAAACTTTGGTGAGGACCCGAAGGCGAAAAACTAATCTATTCAAAGGATAACAGAAAATTCGGTCCGAATCCGGAAAAAGAACTAGTCTAATCCGAACAAACGATCCTAACAATATACAACCAAAATATACAATAAAGAAAAACACATAATCCTACTATGGTTAGTAGCACCTAATTGGGGGGGTTCTAAGTTCACTATATGCAAAAGACCGATTTTGGTCAATCGAAGAGGGTACTTTCTGAATAGATCCGGGTATATACCTCCCATGCCTGGAGTGATGCAGGACATAGTCAAACAGTACGCTCAAACTCTTTTATTGCACCTATGATAGCGTACAGTCAGCAAGGGTTGCTCGTCTTCCCAACAATTCCCGAAACAGATTAACTTCAGGGCATCGGGTTGACTAGGCAGGGGGCTGGAGAACAAATGCATATGCATGCAAAAATACAAGTGAGAAATTTTATTAAGAACCAATGATGTTTTCAAGTCTAGCCTTCTTATTTAATTTTTGAAATCAGTCCACAGCGGAGTCACCAGAAAATACTGTGGCGTTGGGATTTAGAGGTCAAAAATAGGAGAATTCAAAGATGTTTACGAAAATGTTTTAACACCTTAAAAGCCAAATTTTGAAAATCCCTTTTTATTAAAAATAGTGTTGGCACTTAGTTTTTGAGAAAAACTAAGAAAAACAAAATAGCTACTGATATTTTAAAACATAAACCAGATAAAAAGGGTTCGGGGGCCAAGGTACGAATCGGGTAAGGTGTTAGCCATCCCGTTCGCCCAACCGTAAGGTTGGCCTCTACTAATCATAATTGGTTCTTTAATAGAATTTCTCAAATGCATGCAACTAAAAAAAATGGAGGTAAAGAGAACATTCAAAATCAAGTATAGAAAATACATAATATATGTACATAACACTCCAAATCAAAACAAATAAAAAAAAGTGTAAAATCTTAAATCCTAAGGCATGCAATTTCCAACTAAAGGATATATAGATCATTTCCACATGCAATATTCACAAAAGTAAGCTAACTATCATGATTTGCATAAAATAATAAAAGCATGATAAAAATTACCAAACTAGCTAAACATGGATTTGTTACAAAAATAGACTAAACAAATCTAAACATGTGTTTAAAGAGAATAGCAAAAAACATGCATAATTAAAAATGAACTAAATTAACATTAGAGACAAAAACTGAATGTAAAAAAAAAAAGATACATGAAAATTCTATGCTAAAAGAAAGCTTATTAAAGAAAATGAGAGTTTTATAACAAAGAGAATTTTAAAGAAAAATAAAGAAAAAGTTTATAAAAAAAAACATACTAAAATGAAAATGGTAGAAAATGTTGTTAAACTATTGAAAAAGAAGAAAACTTAATTATTCACATTTTACATTTTTTAAACAAAACAAGGTAAGAGAAAATAGAAGGAAAGAGCAAATGATTTTTAACTATTAAAAGGGCTTTTTATGATTTTTGAGTTTAATGAAAATAGAGAAGAAGAAGGATAAGAGAAAGTAAAGAAAAAGGAAGATGGAATTTTATTAGTACTAATATTAGGAGAAAAGAAGTTCTAAATAAAATTTTATAGGAAAATTAAAGCTAGTAATAAAGTTAAGCAACATTAAAGTGCTATATTACGAGGTGAATAAAACTAAATAAAAGGGAAGAAAGATAAAGCACTAAAAAAAAACAATTACATAATTATTGAAAGAAAAAAAGAAATAGAAAATAAAAGCTTGAAAAAAAAATAAAGTAGAATATTAAAAGAAAAATTAAAGCTTCAATATGAGAAAAGGAAGAGAAAAGAAACTAAAATTACATTATGAGAAAGGAAATAAAATGTTAGAAGAAAAAAAAGAAGATTACACTATTATAAAAGAAAAAGAAAATAAAATGAAAAAAAATACTAGAAAATTAAACTAATGCTAATAAAGAAAATGACACTAATATTACAAGGAAAGAGATTGAAAATGAATGTTAAAGAAAGACAATCAAACTAATGCTAGAAAAATAAAAGAAATTAAAAACAACTATTTAACTTAAATGTGAAATGTAGTATTAATTACCACATTGACATAAATGTAGGTGCATTGTTACAACAATTAACAACATCATTGAGTTGTAATTGTCAAAATATATTAGCACCAATT